>MU834030.1:0-49987 GCA_029204225.1 Diphasiastrum complanatum
TGACATGACAATAGAGGGATTTCTGAGATTATTGACGAATAATCTTTTCAGATTCCTCAGAAAATGGCATAATTTCTTCAAGCATACCATTCAGATGAGACGGCCTGACACTTCAGTGAAGGGGAGATTTACCTGTCAGTCTGAACTCGTAAACTCTTTGACCAAGTATAATATACAGAAGGAACCTTTTTCTGTCCCATCCTTCCTCACAGGTGCCTTCATTTGATTGAAGGGATTTGTGGGTTACTTGTTGATTGCCCATAAACAAATTTGATGCCAAACTTATGAAACACTTAAAAGTACTTTTCTGACAGCAATTAAATACTGCAATGAAATCTACAAAATTTGGATTTACAATCGAATAAAGTTGACATTTTGAGCTAAAATTTATTAAATTTGAAACCAATAATTGAAAATGTCAATTCCAACAATTGGCGCGTAAGACTCTATCTATATCTTCTCTTCAACGGTTTACTCATTTGGTCACTTACCTACTACAATTTCTATCCGAAGATAAAAGTTAAAACAGAAAGTTATGATCAAAACCAGTGCACTGTTGAATGTTATAAGCCCACAAAATTTGCAACTCATATATTGAAACGCAGAGGTCAACAAGATGCATGTAAGACTTTATTTATTTTCTCCAAGCACTCACTCGGCCACTCACCTACTCACAATTGATACTGTGGAGTAAAACTTGTAAGCTTCAAACTTATGATATACATAAAAACCTATAGAACTTGAAGCTGATACTTAAAATGTCAATTCAATTCAACAATGCGCGTGTAACGCCAAAGGTGTCATTCTCAACCCTCCTATCACCTACTCATGACTCATATCCATATGTCAACAGCCCAAAAAAATTGTTCTAATCTTGTTGTCCTTGTGTGTGACTTGTGGGCCTTGTCTTGCTAGTCAAGACTTAGATAATGTGTTTCCAAGGCCAATACAACATTGTGACTTGAGGTCCCCCACCTACTATATACGGAAAGGTATTGTTATCCTTCCAACAATATATTTTAGACATAAAACTTGAAATACTATCTTTCAATTACCACATTTTCTCAATTTTTAAACCTTCACTATTTTACATAAGAATATGCACTTGATGAAAGGTGGAAACCTTCCCTAAAGTTGGCAAAACTTCTCACTCCCGAATTAGAGATAGTGAGGGTTGAATAATTAAAGTTTGAACCATAGTTGCACTGCGTTTCTGAAACACGTTTCAGAATCGCGTTCAGAAACGTGTTTCGGAAATTTTTGAAAAAATTCCAGAAACGTCTTTTTTTAATTTTTTTTTTTGGGTTTTTTTTTTTGGGGCAATATGGGTATCAGATGAAAGCTCTAATTAAGAGCATAATTATTGTGTAATTTGCCGACTGTTTCGGGTGCAGGATGGTCCAGTTCAGGTGCATTAATCCATGTTGGGTTCTGTCAACCCTAAATCCATGTTGGGTTCTGTCAAGGATAAAAATTCAAAACTAACCTCTAGTGTGTCTGTTACGATCACAGATGGTCCCAGTAAGTGTGTTTTCGCTCAGGGAGTGGAAGGCCAAGTCATGAAGAGGCCTTATCGTCGGGGCCGGGGTCTACCGGCAGCCCCCGGACCCTGCCGTTGGGGGGCGTTGCCCCCCAAACCCTCCACAGGGGGGCTACCGCCCCCCAGACCCCCTGAGCATTTATTGAAAACCAGAGCAAATAACAACCAAATAGCTATTGAAAATAAGATCTGTTTGTGCCCCATCTACTGCACTTATGAGAGGCAAAACGCTCGTTTGACCATTGATCCCCTAAAAAAATTTCAGCCATAAGCTATTTTTCCAAAAAAAAATAAAAATTGTGATTCTGGGAGGAGAAACGCGCTTTCCGAAACGTCTCCTCCCATAAACGCGATTTTGTGCAACTATGGTTTGAACTTTGAAAATGCTCTTCAAGCCTAAATCTTAACGACACTTCACATATTGCAAGTTGAAGTGCATGGTTGCAACCTAGCCTCCAAGCTTTATAGGAAGCTCTTTAAGGTAGGTGCTTTCTTGTCCTTTCAAAATGACAAAATGCAAAAGTATATATGTTATTATAACTTGACATATAACTTAGAAAAAAGGTATGTCATTTTGAAGGGCAAATTAGCATGGACACATAGTTTGCCCATCAATCTACAACTATGCCCTATCATAGTTGAATTGGATACGAGTGTTCTTGTGCTCGTTACAACGTTACAACCCATGCTTGAATTTCATTCTATGCGTGGACGTGACTTACTCTATGGTGGCTTTGACCCTTGGTAGTTTCCAGAACTGGTTTAGTCTCTTGTGAACATTGTGAATACTTTTAAATGATATTCAACCTTGTGCTTTCAAAATAACTAAATGAAAGATTTTGGCATGATCTCCCTCCAAGATATGCCTTTGAGAAAAGAAAATAAATTGTGACATGAGGAATAATTAGGGAGTTCAGTTATGCAATTCGATAGAGAAGGTGTTGATGGAGATGTCGATGGCTATGGAAGGGGAGAAGACTATAGTGTTGGGTTATGGATTTATGCAAGGAGGAAACAACGTGGAAAGGAGCATCTTGTTACAATGATCTCAAGACCATGTGAACTAGGAAGGTGTGGGCCTCTTGCATGGAGTGGTGAAGCTTTTCATCAAATTTTTGGTGCAATCAATTGGTATTCTCATCCAGGTGGAGAACAAGGTTCCAAGGTGGTGAATTCTCTTAGTTTCCATTTGCATGTCGTTAAAATTCGTCTTTCTTGACTTTCTCTAGGGATTTATGGAAGAGTGTGACTAGAAATTGATAGTAAGAGCTAAAATTCAACAAGATCAGATCATGTTGATGGCTATAATTCTATAAATTGAGTTGATATCAATTTTATTTAGAAGAAAAAACAAAAATAATTGTATTTGCAAGTTTTTTCATAAAGTTGGATAGTATGTTGCTGTAAAACACCTTGTAGAGCTTTCCAAAAGTTTAATCAAAGTCTTTTGAAGCTTTCCTTGAAGTTGGAGCCAAGATTTCAGTGAATTGGTGATGTAGAAGGCCAAAAAAAGCCAAAAAAAATAGCCTTTTTTGGTGATTTTTTGGGGGCAAATTGCTGTCAATCCACAAAAGGATCATGCATGGAACCAATCAAGCCTGTTTTTTACTCCTTTTGGCCTCTCCAACAAGCTATCAAACCTATGAATTGGTGGCCGTGGGCTTATGCTCCGTCTCCATCAATTTTGTAGCTAAAGCGCCCTTCTAAAAACCAAAAATCTTCGTTCTCAGTCCATACTGCTTCTTAGGACTTGTATGAATGCTTCACGGAAGTCTAATAGATTGTTTAAGACTATTGATAAGGTTTCTTTTGGTCCTAGGAAGGTGTTTGCACATTTTTGCATGCATGGGCCTGGAAAAAATGCACCCTACTATAGAATTCTGAGGGTTCTGTGCTCACATGTGTGAAGCTGAGGTGGCAGATTGAGGTATCAGTCATCTTGATCACTTGTTCTCCCTCCGTACTAAGCTCTACAATGTCTAATTTGGTGCACCGTAGCTCAAGCTATGGCCGTTTGAAATTTTGGCAGTTTTGTGAGTAAAATTGTCCAAATTCGTCAATGTTCTGATTGCATGTCTGGGTTTTCCTAATTTGATGTATTGTGCTTGTATGGATTTGTTGAATGCGAATCTGATGATGTTTCTGACATGCATGAGGGATTTATAGTCATTTTGAGAGTCATATGCATGTGTTCTGACGGTTGTTGGATCACAAATAAAAAATTTACATGGAATTTCTGACGAGAAAAAGATTGAAAGTGTTGTGTTATTTCTACGTGGCAAGGCATCGTTGTGGTGGTGAGATTTGACGATGAAGCCCATGACCTGAGAAGCTTTTGCGGAAGTCTTTGAAAAAGCTTTCGTGATAGCGAATGACATCGACTATTACCAGAAGTTTGCGAACTTCAAGATGGGTAGTAAGAGGTTGGACTCTTATATCAGAAATTTATGAATATCTAGAATAGAGTTTCATCATTCGATCCTAAATTGGCATTATGGCAGTTTATCCTAGGTTTGCTAGCCGACTATCAGAACGAATGTAGGAGAAATGTGCTTCAAAGCCTCGAGGATGTTTTTCGGATAGCAAAAGCATACAACTCCACAGTGGTGGCATCCATGAAGCAATTTTAGCAAATTCTAACCACTAAAATCAATAGCTTGAAAAGGAGATTTACTAATTAACCATTCATAACCAAAAATTAAATCAGTATGGGCTAGGTCTAAAACATGAAAATTAACTAGTTCTCTATGTCCTTGTATCAAAATTGGGAGATTCGGCACTTTCACGTTTGACTATGCCGCAGATTTCTTTCTCTCCAAAAAAACTTCATCATCATGTGTCCAAGCTTGTTGCAAATGAAACACATATTTGATTTCTTAGCTTTCATCCGAGACATATTTTTTCAACTTTTTCTTCTTCGGTATATGTGGTTCTGATGCCAAAATACATGTTTTCACTTTCAATGAGGGTGATAAGGTAGTTACTTTATTTTGGCAAAAATTTTGAACATCTGTCGGATGGAATTTCTACAGTTAAATATAATGGAAGAATTTGATTATTCACAGTATGAAGTTTTTTCAGTATTTGATATTCCTATTATGGATGTTTTTGATGTGTATCTAAATAGTTGTGAATTCTCTGCAATTCTTAACTTAGTTAGTTTGAATCACGAACAAGCAATGAAAATCAGATCATAAGTGAATTTAAAGACATTTTTCCATCAAAGTTATCTCATGGTTTATCACAATCTAGGTCAGTAGACCACATGATAAAGTTAATTCCAAGAAGTCCCCCTATCTGCAAACAGTCTTATAGGTTCTCTCAGAAAGAGGAGATAGAGATTTCAAACCAAATAGAAAACTATATGAGGATGGAACATATCCAACCCGCTAAGTCACCATGAGGTGCTCCTGTTCTTCTAAAAGCGAAGAAAGATGGAGGTTTCCGGATGTGTGTGGATGACAAGGGATTAAATAAAGTGACTATTAAGAATAAATATTCGTTACCTATAATGGATGACCTTGTAGATCGCCTAAGTGGAGCAAAATACTTTGCTAAGATAGATCTCACGATAGGGTACCATCAAATAAGAATTAAATCAGAAGATGTCCAAAAGACTGAATTTCGTACTAGATTTGGCCATTATGAGTTCTTAGTGCTGCCTTTTGGGTTAACGAATGCTACAACAACATTCCAGCAAATGATGAACTATTTGTTTCATCCATATTTGGGGAAGTTTGTGGTAGTATTCCTAGATGACATTCTCGTCTCTAGTAAGACCTTCGAGAAACACGTAGAACACTTCAAAACTATCGTGATGAAACTTCGGCAGGAGCTACTCTATGCTAAGGAATTCAAGTGTGCATTATTTAGACATGAGCTGGGTTATCTCGGTCATATGATCACTGCTTATGAGAGGATAAAATCAAGATAGTGGTTGATTGGCCGATTTTGCAAATTGTTAGGCAAGTTAAATCATTTTTGGGATTATAGTTTTCTTTCAGAGATTTATTGAGGATTATGCCAAAATAGTAGCATTTTAAAAGAAAAAGAGGAATCAACCTAGTCCGCCTGTTTTTTGGAACGAGGAATTAAATGGGTGTTTTGAGAAACTTAGAACTCTGGTTGTTTCAGCTTTCGTATTATAGATTGTAGATCCAGATTTACCTTACGTTGTGAGAACTAACGAAAGTCATACTACAATTGGAGTGATTCTGTTACAGAATGATAGGTCACTAGCATTTGAAAGCAAACAAAAAATTCACTGGTCCTCATTTGCATTATACTACACGGGAAAAGGAATTATTTGAAGTTATCCATGCACTTAAAACTTAGAGACACTACTTGTATGGTAGCTACTTTATAGTGTATACGAATCACTAGCCTCTTAATTGTTTTTGCAATTAGCATGATCTTCAGGGGAGGAAAGCCCGATGGGCCGAATTGATGCAAGAATTCGATCATGGTATCCGTTATATAAGAGACAATTCGATTCAAGTTGTGGATGCTCTTAGTCGAATTGGTGAACTGAACGACTTGTCATTCACCAAATTTCCACGGATCTATATCTTTTGGTGAATGAAAACAATTTCTATTTTGGTTGTATTTGGAACATTGTTCGGAACAGAAGAAAGAGGACAATGTTGAGTCGAGTTCATAGGTGGTGTCCATGACTAGAATATAGGATTCAATATACTCCTAGTCTTGGATACCTGGTACTCCAGTGAATCAAGTTCATTAGCTATGCCACATCATATTGGATGTGATCCGTAATGTAATTAATGACCTTGTGAGGCCCAGACAGACTAATTGGAGCTAGTACAAGGTTTGGGACAGTCAAAGTGCGTGTGAATTTTCTTTTAGTATTGCTTTTTTCTTGCCTAATGCACTTTTCCGTTCAACTGGCATAGTTAAAGATCAAGAAGTAAGTATTTTATTAGACAGTGGTTCTACTCATAATTTTATTAATTCTCGTCTTGTGCAGAAACTCAACTTGGAAATTGAAGCCAGTAATCATAGATACAAAGTTTATCTAGCTTTATTGGAGACTTGGAATGTGAAAGTGCCGAATCTCCTAGTTTTGATACAAGAGCATAGAGAATTAGTTAGTTTTCATGTTTTAGACCTAGCTCGTACTGATTTTTGGGATATGAGTTGTTATTTAGTAAATCACCTTCTCTGACTACTCATTTTGAGAAGCATGTTTTCACTTTCAAGGAGGCTGGTAAGGTAGTTACTTTATTTGGCAATAATTTTGTATATCCATCGGATGGCATTTCTACATTTAATACAATGGATTTGATTATTCACAGTATGAAAAATCAGATGATAAGTGAATTACCTCATGGTTTACCACCATCTTGGTCTATAGACCACATGATAGAGTTAATTCCAGGACTAGACAACCTTATAGGTTCTCTCAGAAAGAAGAGATAGAGATTTCAAATCAAATAGAAAATTATCTGAGGATGAGACATATACAACCTAATAAATCACCATGGGGCACTCAAGATCTTCTGGAAGCGAAGAAAGACGGAGGTTTCCGGATGTATGTGAATTACGAGGGGTTGAATAAGGTGACGGTCAAGAATAAATATCCATTACCCAGGATGGATGACCTTGTAGATCGTTTGGGTGGAGCTCAATATTTCACCAAGATAGATTTCAGTTTAGAGTACCATCAGATTATAATTAAATTGGAAGATGTCAAAAGATAGGATTTCGTACTAGATTTGACCATTATGAGTTCTTAGTGTTGTCATTTGGGTTAACGAGTGCTCCAGCGACATTCCAACAAATGATGAACGATTTGTTTCATCCATATTTGGGGAAGTTCATGGTAGTATTCCTAGAAGATATTCTCATCTCCAGTAAGACCTTTGATGAACACATAGAGCCCTTGAGAACTATTTTGATGAAACTCCAGCAAGAGTTACTCTACATTAAGGAATCCAAGTGTGAATTCTTTGAGCATGAGCTGATTTATCTCGGTCATAAGGCCATTGTTTATGGAATCAAGTTTGACGAGGAGACTGAGGATGATGATTTATGGGAGAGAGTTGATAGCATAAAGAAGAATTTTCCTAGGTTCCACCTTTGAGAACATGAGCAGTTCAAGGGGAGAAGAATGTTATGTCCATGACCAAAGTATAGGATTCAGTATATTCCTAGTCTTGAATACGTAGACCTTAAAGAATTGCCCCTAAGATGAGGATAGGATAACACAATAAGAAAGACTTTGGAGCCCAACCGCCCAACCAATCCTAGAGCAAAACTGGATCTAGCCCCCAAGCCATGCCATGTGAAGCAAGAGGAGAAGAGAGAAACCGGTAACCTAAACCCAATATGTTGATGGGAGAATCCCTATCTCATTATATAGAGAGTAGAGTCCTGTGCATGAACCCCTTGCAGGTCAACTATACATAGATCTCACATCTTCATGCAGTCCTCCCGCCTATATCCGTCACACAGACATGCAATACTCCATATGTCTCAATTAGAGTGTCTGGGTTCTCTCAAGATAATTAGTCACAAACAAGCCTTGACATGGAGTTAAATCAGGGCATGACCAACAATCTCGAACATCGGAGGGCCGGTCTACCATATTAGGACTATTCCAGGTCCGTAACCAAATATGGCCATGACACCGGTACTCCAATGAATCAAGTTCATTTGCTATGCCATGTTATACTAGATGTGACCCGCAATGTAATTAATGGCCTTGTGAGGCCCAGACGCACTAATTGGAGTTAGCACAAGATTTGGGGTAGTCAATGCATGTCAATAGCAAATGAATCTATAGGGGAGTTGGGACCTTGCATTACTATATGAACATGATGGTCTTAGGTCTATATAAGGAGGACAAACTCGCCGTACTCCATCATTGTTTGGTTGATTCATTGCCAGGACCTCTCTCTACTCTCATGCTTCCTAATCCTTGGCTTGAGGGTAAAGCTTCTAAAGATTGATTGGTTGTTTCTACTTGGTTGGGTGGTTTCTCCATAGTTTGTTCTTTATTTTGTTGTCTTGTAAGTAGGATCTTGTGGAGCTTTCCCTTTACAATAGGGGTCTCAACTAGCAAAGAAATAAGAAGATTGTGGAATACTATACTATTCTAGATGGATTGTTGTTTCAGAATGGAAAGGTTTGTGTTCCTGGTCACTGATGAGCTCAAAAACAAGATTTTGTTTGAATGTCATGACATACCTTGTGCATATACATAGGACTCTTGACTTGGTCAAAAGAGAGTTTTATTGGCCAAAACTCAAGCCATACGTCGAGTTATATGTGATTAAATGCAAGTCCTGTCAACTAGCTTAGTTCTTCTAATCACCCTAAATCAAATGGCCAGACGGAAAAGACTAATCAGACTATGAAAGATATATTGAGGTCATATATTTCTCACAGGAAATCTCATTGGGAAGATTATCTTCCTTTAATTGAGTTTGCATATTAGAAAGCATTCTACTACAAGTTATAGTCCTTTCATGCTAATTAGATAATCCTTAACCAAAATGTCGTAGAAGCTTAGATGTATCTCGTTTCTGTCAGGTGTCTTGCTTGCAAGATCGACATCTCACAAATCAATCATGCACCTTCCACATTATTGTATGGCTACCCATGATCGAGATAGCTAGTGATTGGATCGAGTGAATAATCGAATTGAACAATAGCGAATCGAATCGAATAAGCGAGCAATTGGACAATGTCAATCAATCATATACTAGCACACCATTGATCAACATCTTCATTACAATGCTAAATGATATTTCAGCTAATTCCTATGATTTCATATAAGATTATATAGGTCACACACCAACAATTAAAAACATATATCATATAGGTCACATATCACTAAGGTCTTCAATATAACATAAATGCTTTTGATTATGAATCTAATTGACCCCATGCAACCATTTAAGAGGTCACACGACAAAAACAAAAAATTTCACTTTGACCGTATAATTATGTCATGAAATTATATCAAATAACACCTAGATTATTAACAAATAAAATTTTGTATGACATCATCAATTTGACATAATATTATGTCATAAAATCTTTTAAAACTTGTCAACAATATAAAACTAGTTTTAACAATTAACTACTACCGTAATGATCCATGATTTGATTTTTTATGTTCCATCATATTAAAAAATATATTATGTTGCATGAGTAAATTCGAATTTTCTACTTAATCATTAGATCTCTAGCATTTCGTTATCAACAAATCTTGCAAAAAATGTGCTCCTCACTGGCGATGCATTACAGGCTGGCCTCTAACAGAAAGAACTAATGAGAGGCGATATTTGTTCACAATCCCAATGAACCTAATTAGTGCATTTAGTCGCAGCAACCTGACTTTCCTTCAATAGTTTTCTTAATAAGTTTGTCAGGACATTTACTCCATTTGATCCCGATGTGCCAATTGCGGCCTAGTTAATACAAATGGGTACGAGCTTTGGCCCTTTGTCCGGGTTGCAAATTGGGAAATCTAGCTTGCAGACAGTTCCAGATGGCATTATCAAGGTACACTTTCCTTCTCTTGAATCTGGCCCTTTGTTTTTTTAATGTCAAATTTTACAATAAAATATTTTCATAAAATCTAGAAGAAATTATGGCCTGCATGACATTTAAAGCATGCAAGCCCATGTGGGGGACCCTCCCACGTGCGAAGAGGGAAAAAAATTCCGCATGGAACATCCATGCCTGGATAGCTTGTGGATTATCCACGCATGGATACCTTATGCATGGATAATCCACACGAAACTTGAATGTCCGTAAAACCAGATTTCCACGAGCATTTTGGTCCTCTTCTTTTGCTTTCAAGTTTAGTGCTCTTCCTAATCTATTGTTTAGTGCTCTTGCTTGCTATTGTTCTTCCAAGCTCTATAGATCTTGCTTGCTATTGATTTTGCTTGCTCTTGCTTGCTAGTGATCTTGCTCTTGCTATTGCTTGCAAGCTCTTGCTAATCTATTGATCTTGCTTGCTTGCTCTTGCTTGCTATTGATCTTGCTCTTGCTATTGCTCCCTTATCATTGCTTACTCTTTTAAGCTTACACTCTTCACTACTCTTTCACTCCCACTACTTTTTAACTTTTTAACTTTTTAAGTTTTCTTTGATACAATGTCTTCAAGTGGTAGGTCAAGTGGAAAGTCAAGTGGGAGACAAATCTAGGAGAAGAGCTCATGAGGAGCCCGAAGAATATACACAAGATTGGTTTGAAAATCTATCTCCTCAACAAAGAGATAGAATAAAAAATCTTGTATTATCTTCTTCGGGTGAATCGTCCGAGAGAAGAGCTTCCGTGGATGCCCCTTCCCAAAAATCGTGTAGTGTGTATTATGATCTTAATCCACTTGGTGGAGTTATAAAACATACACGTGGCAATGTAGTTTATGCCCGTTTGCATGATTTAGTTGCTTTATATTTTGGTAAAGATTACATGACCGATTGGTCCTCCCAATCGCTTCAAGATAAAAATAAAATAATAGAGACTTTATATTCTGAATTCCCTCAATCCAATATTTTTTGTAGGACTTGGGCCTTGAACTCAATGCCTTTGGATTCGAAAAAAAAGGCAATTGATAAGAAGAGCTGTGAAGAATACCAAGAATCCCACGAAGCTTGGATGGTACTCTACACGAGATTGGAGGAAGGTGAAAGGGGAATTGTTGCAAACAATCCCCACAAATATGAACAACAACGTAGAGTCGCCGCCGAGAAGCTCTTAAAACATGGCCAAAGTCACTTGGGATCGAGAGGAAGGGGCAATCTAGAGGCACAATTTGTAAGTGCAATATTTTTTTATTATGATTCTATTTTTGTAATGAGATTGTTAATGTTTTTTATTGCTAAACTATGTTTTTTTGTTGAATGTAGCTTAGTGATTTTGGATGACACATGACCACGACTGAGTACAAGCAAGGCTACGATCATGGATATGCCGACCTTAAAGCTTTTATGGAATCCCATGGATTGCACATCCAATCGTAAACTCTCTCATAAGCCATCTCATACTGCGGCAAAGTATCTAGGAGACCAAGAGACAACTCCTCCATACACATTAGCTTCATGGATTTGAAGTTGGGGTGAGTATTATTGAGTTAGTTGCCTCCTCTTGGTTGGGTAAGCCTCAAGAGAGAGAATAGGATAGCCACCTTAGTTTGGAAGTTCTTTTTTCTTTCTCTAACCACGTGGAGGTACGATAATTTTCCTATAATTCATAATTCCAATCAAATGTCATTGTAAGAATAAACTTGCAAGAGAAATTATACAATCTTATTCAAATAACAAATAAAGTACAATTGATGTCAATAATAACAATATATGTACATGTTGTTGTGATCATGAGATGAATCACTATTTGATGATGATGACATCATCGATGACATATACACACTGTAGCCAGCTACTCTATACCACATCATAAGTAGTCATTATGAGACGTATGTACTGAACAAGTATAATAAAAGTTGTTAAAGACATGCCAACATCTGATCCATGTATATTCTAGTTATGCTTAATGAAAATCTAATATTCTAGTAGCATTGCTATCAAGAAAATTGCTTGGGTGGGGCAACACATAAAGATGCCCTAAAGATGATATGGTCCATATGGCCTCTCGTAGTAATCAAAATAGCTATCTCAATTTGAAATTTAACATAATATTCGTCTTCTTTTTTCAAACCTTCACTAAAATCACTCGATCGAGAATCCATTAATTCAATTCGAGCTAATTAAGTATAATATTTGTCATATTCTAAATTGCCATTAAGTATCATAAACTTGCAATTCGAATATGCTAGTATTGTAAGCCAAACTTCTTGACAATCTTGTCAGTTTTATTTCATCCATGTAGATAGTGCGCGCAGACCTATCTCAACTAATTTAAAGACCACATAGCAGTCAATGTTCGAAGCTTTCAGTTTGAACTCTTGTCCAAGATGAGTGATGATCTCACTCAGTCTTTCTTTCAAGATGGAATGATTAAAATCAAACAATCAGTCATATACTCAATTGATTGATTGCCCACTCAATCACTCATTTGATTAATTAGTACTCGGATCACGTTAGTTAGTGATAAATTTCTTTGGATTGGCCTAGTGTGCCATGGTATCTCACGACGGGCAATCAAAATGAGGTTTATACTAACAAATATTAGGCATCTCGATGTCTAGATTCAAAGTAACTCTTAATTTCGATATGTTATTTGTGACAAGGTCAATTGCAATCTTGCAATATACTTTGGGAGTTTGGCTTCGACAATTATGTGTGTCATTACATGGCCACAATTCTATGGTCACAATTATGTGGATGATTCCTATGGTCCCAATTCTATCATTGTTGGCATTCTCATAATGAGCTAGAAAGATATTCTCATTACCAAAGGTACCGGTATGTTGCATGGGTGTTCCACCCCGCTCTCTACAATTAGTCTCTTCAAGGTCCTTAATTGTTTGGCTCAAGTTATTTGAGTGTGATTCAAGGGTGGATAATTAAGGTGGTTGTGAAATCAGATTGGTCTCCCTTGAAATATGCATTTGCCCTTTCTATCTATGGTTGCTTTGTATGCAAGATGATGTTCCTCATTCAATTCCACTCATTTAGCTATGCAACTAACACTTGGATTCGCTCACAATTGTATGAGAAAAGTCCATGACCATCTCAGTTGATTAGTACCCGATGCAAATCTACAATTTTATTGATCATAGAGTCAATCACTTGATATGATACTCAATTATTTGATTAATTGATAGATTATTGAGTAGGACAATTATATGTATGATCAAGTGATTGCTCGATAAAATGATCAAAACACTGTTAGTCAATCATATTCTCGACGACCATTAATCAACATCTTTATTACAATTGTAAATGATATTTCAATTAATTAGTATGACTTTATATAAGGTTATATACGTCACACACCAACACCTAGAAAAAATATCATATAGGTCACATATCACTAAGGTCTTCAAGATTTCGTAAATGTTATTGATCATGGATCTAAATGACCCTATGCAACCACCATTTAGGAGGTCACATGACCAAAAATCATGTTTTCACTTTGACCATATAATTATGTCATGAAATCAAATCAAATCTATGACACCTAGATTTTTAACAAATCTAGATTTTCATGACATCATCATCAATTTGATATAATATTCTGTCATAAAATCTCAAAAGATTTGTCAAATTAGCTGTTTAATAAAAACATGTACTATCATTATATCTCATAATTTTGTCTTTTAGGTCAAATCTCAACAAAAATTAAAATTTATAAAAATATAAGATTTGTACAAATTAGTTTTGTAAAAATTAGATACTATTATAATGACCCATGATTTTTTCTTATATGTTCAATCATATTAAAAAAATATGTTTTATGTTTTTTCTTTATATTTTGGATCAAATTTCACAAAAAAAATTTGCTCACTGAAGTGCGAGACTAAAGTTTGGCGACAACAATCAGCCGTTCAACAACATGATATCCTCCCATAAAAAAACGTGACCAATGACTCGTGAAAGCTTGTCTTCGATAGCCATGAAAATGTCCATCCTTCGTGAAGTTGAAATAATGCCTTAACAATAAGTTATCATAGTAGTTCAACTTTGAATATTGTCTTCCAAGCAGTCAGCAAGTTCCTTAGACAAACTATTTTAGACACTATTGTAGCCACTTAGATAGTTCCATAGATATTGCTATTGACAATCAGAGTCTTAGACAATGTCTAGACAATTGCTTAGATAGCTTATAGTTTTCAACCTAGATCTAATGTTAATGTGGAGATGTAATCTATAAAGATCTTGAAGGTCATAGATTTCCTGTTTGATATGCAAGAAATGTTGCTAGTGGCTAAGGATAGTATCCGGGGTGCTCATGATAGAGCTAAGCACTACGTCGATTTTAAGATATCTCCCAGAGATTTTTAGAATTCCAAAAGATTCTAGGACATTACGTACCAGAAGGCATTATAAACTATCTACCAAATATTTTGGACCATTCAGGATTGTATGAAGAATTGGTTCTTTAGCTTATGAACTAGATCCTCAAGGCAAATCTACTACATACCTAGTTTTTCATGTGAGCTGGGTTTACATGAAAGTGAGACAGTTGGATCTGATGAGGATTTATCCCACCTAGAAGATTTATCTGTACTCTCCAACTCCACATGAGACTAGCACCTTGATCTTGGTGCCTAGTTGGTTCTCAACATGAGCTTTAAACTTCAAGAAAGTATCAAACATCATTTATTTTAAAGATCCAAGGTAGATCCAAGCATATCTACTATGGTCATCAACAAATGACAAACTTATTAGCTTCTCCATTGCTTCTAGTACTTGCAAAATGTGCATCAAATTGAATCAATTAATGGAAAAGACAAATTGTGTGCTTTAGCCAAAATCTATGAAAATTTTGCAAGATGTCTTAGTGGCCAAGGAATGCAAACAAAAAATACAACATGTTGTCTAGAATGGGATAACATTCTCTCAAAGATGGAGGCGATGAAAAGGCACTTTTCATCCATGGAAAAGGAAAAGGAAGGAGAAAAGGACCATTCTAAAAGAAGGTTGCAAAGCTCAAGGAAGTGGGTGATCATCAATAATTATCACCATCTTCATCTAGTGGAAAGAAGAACAAGTCCAAACTAGAGTGCTGCTTTTGGGGAAAGAAGGGGCAGTTTGCTTCTGAGTGCTTCATGAGGAAGAACGCATAGGGCAAGTATGAAATTCTTAGCAATGAAGACGAAGAATAATGTGACAAGGAGGAGTCCCTCATGATCTCCATATTCTCATCATCAAGTAAGATGAGAATCCATGGTGGATTGATAGTGGGCAAGTTCCCATATGACAATCCAAAGGTTTACTTCTCTCAAATATTATACCATGAAAGTTCTAAAAAGTTCATCTATACTAAAAATGATAAAAAAAAATAGAACATAAAAGGAGTAGGTTGTGTTCCTATGAATCTTGGATCAACCAATAAGTTGAAACTAGATGATGTATTGTAAATTTTTAACATCACCAAGAATTTGTTGAGTGTTAGAAAATGGCTTCAAAGTTGATTTTGATATGTGTGCTTGTTTGATCAAGAAAAATGATAAGATCATTGCAAGATCATATTTGAGAGGTTGTTTTATTTTGACACTAATGTTGAAGCTAGCCATTGTGGATTGATGACTGATGAGAATAACTCTCAAGTGGAACTATCACATAAGAGGTGGAGATCTATCACAGAAAAAAGGAGCAAGCAAGACTAAAGTACAATGAACATATATTGATTGGTTCATCTTCAAGCTCTTTCACCAATAGTCGACGTAGACCACCTGTTAATCCATCAACATATTGATTTATGTCATAATTTTTTTATTTGTAATAGTGATGTACTCCAATTTGGTTGAGGATAGTGATATAGTATATTGCACCACTCTATCACAAATGAAGGTTGCAAATGCACTAAATGTACAAAGCCTATTTTGTCAAATTTTGTCACATGCTAGAATTTGTCAATTTTCACATGAATGACACTGAAAGAATTTGTGCTACAATATAACTTATCATTGGCAATTGGATTATTGGACCAATTTCAACTAGAATATGATGAGAGGATACCATGTACATGCACACAATGCAAAGACCTTAGGATTCGGACAAGGAGGATTGTCAACGATCATATTTGGGCCAATGGAGTGCACATGGAGGATCCAAGAGTACGAGAGATAAACTCTTTAAAGTGTTCTTTGGAAATGCTTTAATATTTGACCCTTATGGCATTTCAAGTATAGTTTGGCTGATAAATATTGATCGATAGGATGAGTGCCACGATACTTTGAAGTTAATCTCTCACTTGCTTCTAAAAGGAAAAATCCAAATAGAATGATTAGATGAAGTTAATATCTCACTTGCTTCTAAAAGGAAAAATCCACAAAGATCTTCACTACGAAAAATGATTCACTTTCGTCCAATGTCAAGAATCTTGAAAGTATATTTACCTTGTCTAAATCACAAAAAAATGGAGACACAAATAATGAGTTCAAATCTATTCACCCCTAATATAGTGAAATCCATTGGAATAACTTGCATTCAAATTTGAAGTCTTGATTTTCAAATCCAATCACCCCTAATAGACTCACTCAAGTCCGAGAGAGAGAGAGAGAGAGAGAGAGAGAGAGAGAGAGAGAGAGAGAGAGAGAGAGAGAGAGAGAGAGAGAGAGAGAGGTCTCCAACACTCCCAATTCTAGGAAGGTGTGTAGCCCTTGTTTTCTTCCGTTAAAGACGTGGTCAAATGTTTTTTGTTGGAAGATAAGTTGCACAAGAAAGCCCAAATGCTGCAGGGAGAGAGCATGTGGTGACATTTTGGGATATGATATAATCATGTGGTTCGGGAGTTTTGATTAGCACTCTATAATGTTCTCTTTTTTTTCTCATCGTGTGTGCTTAGGGTGTGTGTGTGTGTGTGTGTGGGTGGGTGGGTGTGTGTGTGTGTGTGTGTGTGCATCCGTGCATGTGTTCCATGTTACAAAATTATAAGGTTAACAGTGTATAATCAGTGCTTGAAAGTCAACAATTACAAAAGTACGACTAAAGTAGACAATTACATCCTAACTATGTTAAAGTAGAGTTCAAAACTATTTGCCATTACCCTTTTCAAAATTCTTATCTGGACACCATCCCTTTTTCTAAGTAACAACTTAGAAAAATGTTTATTGCACTGTCAATTTCAAATTGTTAGGGCATTACCATCCACAAATAAGTATATATAGACTTTAACAAACAGGTCTAATCCAAGTCATATAACTAAACCCATCATACCATTTATATTAGAAATAGTCGAAGTGTAACCAAAGGTTTAAACAAATGTAGTACACTTCAAAGGAAACCTCGGAGAGAGAGAGAGAGAGAGAGAGAGAGAGAGAGAGAGAGAGAGAGAGAGAGAGAGAGAGAGAGAGAGAGAGAGAGAGAGAGAGAGAGAGAGAGAGAGAGAGAGAGAGAGAGAGAGAGAGAGAGAGAGAGAGAGAGAGAGACTGATACATCTAACATTTTCAACTTTTGCAAAAGAAGGAACATAAGTTGGTTTCAAGGAAAAGATTAAAGAGAGATCGAGAATATCATTGATAGGATAAATCACATGAATATTGATTTTGGATCATCATTGGCCTTAGATGATGCTTTTGTTGATGATGACCCCCCTTGCATGATATAATTAGTTCATCAATGCCTTGTGATTCAATCCATGTCTCCAAATCTCCAGAACGTTCTTACCACCCAAGCACACCTATCCTAGACGTTGCACATGAGTCCTCCACGATACTCCATGTGGATTCCACAAACTTGACCACCCCTTTAAAAAAGAGAATATGTCTTGGACGTATTATGACTAGTTTGAAAGATAATTGCAAATTACTACGCATTGTTGATGTGTCAAAAGACATTCTAGGTTCTTTGTCTGACATTCCTCTTCCACCTAGCTTGCAACCATTAGTGAAAAGTTTCGTTAGAAGTAGATATTCGTGTTGGCCACTCCAATCACCATTACCATTAAATGGAACACCATTTACGTATTGGGGTCGAATGCATATGATCATGCCTAGTGAACACTTTCCTAAGGTTGGTTTGGGCCTTTTTGCATCGAGTAGTATTGAGGTCCCTCTAAATAGTATTGTGACATTGATGCCATATGCAGGACCTCAATACAATTGGGGCGGTTGGCATTCTTTGTGTCGTCACCAATGGAGGATGCAAGTATATGGCTTGAATTCAAATGCTTGTTCTTTAGAGGAGCAACACATGCAAGGAGACAACATCTCAAAGGCAAATCATACATACATTGATGGACATCCAAATGTGTATGGAAACATTGTTGCATATATAAATAGTTCCATTGGCCACCCTTTACTGATGAATTGTGATTTTGAAGAACGCACCAATGGAAAAGAAGAATATTTCACTAGGAATGTAAAGGGCACTTATGTAATGATGTGTGCCACTAGATCTATCAAGGTTGGGGAGAAATTGTTCATCAAGTATAGTTTCAACCGTCTTCTACCCAAACGTTTGCAAAAGACAATAAGCCAAATGTGAATATTTAAATTTTGTTGATATGCAAATATGTATAATCCATGCATTCTTGATTGTATTTGGTTTGTGTCATTAAATATGTCAAATGTTAGGAGCATTATTCGTCATTTGCCTAGATGTTTACATAAGATAATAAGTGAAAGCTAATGTATGTGAAATTTAAAAATATGTAGATATGTAGAAGCGTGCAATTCTTTGAGTTCATTGAATGTTAACAAGTTGGAAAGAAGAATGGTCTAATAGATACATTGGTATATTCATGCTTTTTAAACAAAGAAGTAATTTATATTCATGCAACATTTAGATCTATCAAGTATTGGGAGGCAATGTTTATCAAGCATAGTTTCAACTTACTTCTTGTTGTTTTGGTATATAGGACTCTTCATCCTCATTTAGCTTTGGAGACAATAATCCTTGTAATGGCCGACGTAGATGACGAATGTCATACAACGGTCCTCATATAAACAATTACCTTGTCATCAACATCAAGGCTTAAAAGAGATGATGGAAATTGATGAATAAGTGTCAAAAATGGTGAACTCCTGCAACTTTGTAGCAACACAAACACGAAGCGAAGGTCGAATGAGAACAATTCGCGAAAGTCAACGTGCCTTGCCTCGAAGGACGAACAATTCGCGAATCATTCGTGAATCGTAAACATACCTCCAGGGCCGCAACTGCAAAGGGACGCAAAACAAAGGTTACAAACGAAACGAAAAGAACAAAAGCAAATGAAGGAAACGAAAGAAAACGAAAAAAAAAGACAAACGAAGGGGAATCTTTCGCGCTGCCAGCTAGCAGCTCAATGGGCTTGGAGTTGTAGACTTCACGCCCAGCTGAAACGAGTGGCAATGATAGAGAGTAACTGATTAGTTGATGAACGTTAACTAGTCTTGTGATTCTGCGTTTAGCTATCTTGTAAACTCCACACAGTGGAGATATAAACTATCCTTTCTGGATCATAAACATACAACAGAATAGAAAATTTTTTTTAAAGAGACAGAGAGAGACATAGCGAGTAGAGCAAAAAAAAAAAATACTAGAAACGAAAGAGCTGTGCATGAAAGTCTGCCAACGAGCAAAACACAGTGAAAGAGCAACACGTCAGGCCACCAACGAATGAGACACTGATGATCTCGCTCTTAAAATTAAACTCATAATACAGTTGCTCTATTTTCGTGCATCTCCTTGTCTTGCGTCGTCTGTCTTGATTGCTAGAATAGAATGTGTTCTGTGATGTGCAGTCGCATGTCTAGGTTCCTGTGAAGCTTTCGCGCAAAAGAAAATTCAAAGACACAAAATTGTTTGTGAATACGAAAACGAAAAAGAAATAGTTTCGCTTTCGTGACATGGTATCAGAGCCCACAGGTTATCACTACTGATATTTAAACAGTGATTCTCTAGACAACACAATATGGCTACAACAATCCAAACAGAGTAGCATTCAGTCTTGATGGCGCAAATTACAGAATCTGGAAATTCAAAATCAAAACACTTCTAAAGGGCAAAGGCATCTGGTCGGTGACCGAACTCTCAAAGGTGCAGCCTCCAGAGAGACACCCGAGGAGAGCTGAATGGATCAGAAAAGATGAGCGCGCAATGGCAATCATCATTTTGTCCATAAATGAAGATCTGCTCATGTAGATTGAAGACTGCGAAAGCAGCCATGCAGCATGGAAAGATTAAAGCAGAAGTATGAAGTGAGGACTGCATCTCTAGTCATGCACCCTCACAATCAGCTGCAATCCATACGATGGGATGGCAACCAGTTGGATTAGCACGTTGAGAAGATCAAAATGATCTTCACTCAGCTCGTTGCATCGGGACAGGAGCACCAGGTTCCAGCACTACAACAGCTGATGTACTTCATGAAATCTCTATCGACGTCCTATCAACCGTTGAGAATGCTCATACTGAGTCTACCAGATATGACATTCGACAAAGCAATCAGTCTTGTCACTGATGAGAGACTGATGAGAGACGAAGGAGAGGGAAGCAGTGATCAAGAGAAGTCTCTCTTCACGAAAGGAAAGAAGATGAACAAGAACAAGCCAAGATTTGAGAAGACGAAGTCCTCGAATCAACAATCTTCTTCCTGCGATCATTGCCACAAACCAGGCCATACGGCCAACAAATGCTGGTTCAATCCAGCAATACCTTGCGTGCACTGCAAGAAGAAAGGGCATTTTGCATACGATTGCAGATTCAACCCAAAAAGAAATAATAAAGCTGAAAAAGCTAATGTTGTAGAGTCATCCAAGGATGCAGATATAGGTGACGAAGCCTTCACAATACTTGATGAAGCTTCAACGAGCTACACTGAACACGACTACGATGTAGTCATTGATTTAGGAGCAACATCACATATCACCTGCAACAAGAAGATGTTGATCAACTTCAGAGAGCTCAAAAACAACAAAGCAGTGATTCTAGGTGATGGGAACAAACACGATGTCAAGGGCATCGACACTCTACAACTGTGAACACTGTCAGGCCAAGCAGAGGTGCCAGGAGCACTCTATGTGCCCTCACTCAGAAAAGATCTGCTATCTGTCTCCAAGATGACAAATCTTGACGTTCGAGTTTTGTTTGACGACAACACATGCCGTATGATCGAGAAAACGATGAACAAGTTGCTGATGGTCAGATGCAAAGAAGGAAACCTCTACCCGACCAAGATAATCAGCAATTCTGATAGCATATTAAATGCATCAAAAAATGAACATCAGCTCTGGCATAGGAGAATGTATCATCTGAACATGCGGAGCCTGCATGACATGTGCAAGAAAGACATAGTCACGGTTCTTGAGCTCGTCCACTCTGATGTCTGTGGACTGATGCAGATGGATTCGCTTTCAGGTTCAAGGTATTTTCTAACATTCATAGATGATTACAACCAGATGACCACGATCTACTACTTAAAGAAAAAATCCGAAGTGTTTGATTCCTCCAAGAAGTATGTGGCATTTGCAGATCCTTAGATCTGACAACGGAGGTGAATACAAAAGCAAAGAATTTTTAAAATTCTGCGAAGAACAGGAGATTGAACCAGTTCACTCCTGCATACACACCAGAATATAACGATGTTGCAGAAAGAAGAATAGAACGCTAGTCGAAGGAGCCAGATGCATGATGACACAGGTTCAATTGCCAAGTCAATTCTGGGCTGAGGCAATAGCTATAGTTGTACACCTGCAGAACAGATTTACAATGGCAACGCTGGATAACAAGACGATTTATGAAATGTGGACAGGTAGAAAGCCTGATCTATCGTACCTACGTGTGTTTGGATGTGCAGCATATAAGCACATTCCAAAAGAAAAAAGAAGAAAGCTCGATGACAAATCAGAGCAAAATATCATGGTCAGCTATTCGAATGAAACACAAGTGTACAGGCTCTACGATCCAATGACGAACGATTCGTAAAACGTAAACATACCTCCAGGGCCGCAACCGCAAAGGGACGCAAAATGAAAGGATATGAAAGAAATGAAAAGAACGAAAGCAAACGAAGGAAACAAAACAAACGAAGGAGAATCTTTCGCGCTGTCAGTTGGCAGCTCAATGAGCTCGGATTCGTAGACTTCATGCCCAGCTAAAACGAGTGGCAACGACACAGAGTAACTGATTAGTTGATTAGCATTAACTAGTCTTGTGATTATGCGTTTAGCTATCTTGTAGACTCCTCATAGTGGAGATATAAACTATCCTTTTTGGATCATAAACATACAACCGAATAGAAATTTTTTTTGTAAGAGACAGAGAGAGACGTAGCGAGTAGAGCAGAAAAGAAAAATACTAGAAACAAAAGAGCTATGCATGAAAGTCTGCCAACAAGCAGAAAACGGCAAAAGAGCAGAGCGTCAGGCTGCCAACGAGTGAGACACTGACGATCTCGCTCTAAAAATTAAACTCATAATACAGTTGTTGCGCTGACTATGACAAGGCGAGAACCAGCGACTTGTGTTTCTCCTACATGGAGAAGGGGCATCTTTCAAAAGATTGCCCGAAGAAGCAAAAGAAATATGGCGAGCATCCTAACTCCTTGAAGGCACTAGGTAATTCTAGCATTCCTTTTGTTGATTTATCTTTTAAGGATGGCACTATTTGAGAATTGTTGCTTTAATATGACATCATTCGTATGAATGGTATTGTTGGATGCCAAGCTATGATTGTTCTTTTTGACGATGGTCCCACACATAACTATATAAATGCTAAATTGGTGCAAAAACTCAAGGCGGCCACCGTGCCAAGTAATCACTTGTATGTGGTGAAAATGACATCATGGGAAGATCTGCAAGCTTGGGAACATTCCTCAGTTGCCGCTCAAAATTCAAGATTATGTTGAACCATATTATAAATTTAGATAGCGTAGGCATAATCTTAAGAAAGGAGTGGTTTTACTCCAAAAATGTCCAAATATGGCAAAGGGCTGTTATAAATAGGGAGCATTTCTCCTCTCTCCTTCTTCTCTCATTCATTCTTATGTAAGATGTCTCTTTGGGGTTTATCTTGTTGAGTTTACATCATCTGTGTAGTAGATGCAATATTCCTACATTGTTAATGATGCTAGATGTGCTTTCCATTATAGCTAAAGATCAAAGGGCATAATCAGATCTTTGTGAGCTGATTTTCTTCACAAAAATTTGGAGACAATATCTTTACGGTGCCAAATTTATGGTAATGACTGATCACCAATCCCTTACGTATATTTGTGATGCCAAGGACCTTTGTGAACATAAGGCTAGATGGTCAAAACTCATTCAAAAATTTGTGTTTGACATTAGGTATCATATAGATACGTCAAATAATGTTGCCAATGCCTTGAGTTGAATTGGAGTAATTAATCAGTTATGCTTTGTTGAAATCCAATCTAATGTGTATCTTTCACTTCGGGATCTTTGTTGAACCGATGGATTTTTTGGTCGCATCTGGCTAGATATCATGACAGAAAATTCTAGATCTAGTGATGACCTTGGGAAACATGATCCCAAGCAATCTCAAAATGATTTAAGGAGGCTTGGGACACATTGCTAGTAATTTTTGAGTCCAGAAAACTTCAAGGATTTCTTCTTTGAGAAATCAAGTCCTCCAAAGTTATCAAAGCAAGACTGAAACTGCTCAAAGCTATGTCCTTAGAGTCAAGGATGTCAATAGGGAGCTATTCTAGTATAGAGGACACTTTGGAGCAGCATAAGTTAGTTCCAATAGTTTTGAATGGAATGATGAGTATGCTAAGTTAGTCAAATCTATGCCATTCAAGATAATGCACATCTATTGAATGCAAATGTATCTATTGATGAATTCAATGCAATGTATAGTCTATTGAAAGCACATCTATTGAATGCAACTGTATTTATTGATGAATTCAATGCAATGTATCTATTTAGCACATGATTTGCATGCTAGAATGCACAATGGAAAGTAATGGAAACCACAATACAATGCATCAAATGACCACATTAAGTTATCAACTAAATATCAAATGAACCAAAATAAATGTGAATTTACCTTTACTATTGTATCTCCATTGTTTTGCAATCTTTGCTTTTCATTTTGCATGCACTTGGTCTTTCAATCCTTTGCAATGAAAGCTCTTTTTCCATTTTTCATATCCATGCCTCCATCACAAACAAAAAAGATCTTAAAGCTTATACTAAAGGATTATGAGCACAAAACAAATACAACTAATATCCATCAATGGACTAAAAACACAAAACACTATCGATGTCCATAAAAAACTATCAATATTCTCACTCACATTCACTCCCATCTCATCCTCACTCCCATCTTTTCTCTCTCTCACAAAAAAGGAAAAAGAAGTTGACATCTAGTTTAGGAGCGAACCACATTTTGGTTCATGTGTGGATATAAAAAAAAATTATCCACGACCCCAACTCTCTGGATTTTGTGTGGATAAAAAAAATACGTGTGGATTATCCATGTGTGGATAATTTGCCACGCAATATCCATGCGATATCCACGCGAAGCCGAGCCTAATTTGTTTCCATCTTACTCTGGCATGGATAATCCACACCAAAATCAAATTCCCCTTTTCGGGTCCGGTCGTCGGAGGTAAGGTCGGCTGCCAGTTGTCGAAGTTGGCGGGGAAGATCCACGCGTGGATAATCCACTCGATTTTAATCTCACGGTCTCTGGTGATATATGGACAACTGTTGGTATCCATGCCATTCCACGGCTATATCCACACGAAATTTTTTTTGGCCGCGCAACCTCATTTGTATTGTGCGTGGATATTTGTGTGGATAAATGCTTCTTGTGTTCTTGTGAGGCTCCTCAAATTTGTGTAATTGGTCGTTCCATTTTGTTGGAATACACACAACTATTTCATTTAAAATTGTTTCCACATCATCTTCTTGGATCCATAACATGATATGTGCATGAACTGATCCTCTATTTCCGATCTCATATCGAATCACATGGTGTTTGATCCTGGCCAACAAAAAGTGCTTTGATAGAAAATAATCTTTCATGAATCTTTCCAAGCGAGCTACAAATAGCATCAGGCACTCAATCAGACAATTTCGCCAATCGAAATCCATGTTTATTTGTTGTGCAATCGTTTCTATTTCAGTGGTTTCAAACCATCTTGTCTCTGAATTTTCGCCTGTAGTCAATGTAAATTTTTTTTTATGGAAGTCCCCAATGTTCAACCATTGTTAAGAGATCTTTTAAATTGCATCTATGCCAAGATGTTGTGTTTGGAATCTCAGTTGGCATAGTATATTTTAAAACATGACTGAATACTTGTTGTTCAGATGCTTTCTTATTCTTTGAGAGATAGTTGATTATATCTCTTTGTAATACTCTTGACGAAACACTACTTGATATCAAAATTTTTTGTCTAATTTAGTGTAAGACTATCATGTAGGGCGGATATATTGTAAAAACCGAAAAGAAAGAACTTGTTTGCAAGCTATTATAATGAAGGAAGCTTATATTTCCATCATGAAATCCATGAGCAAATGGAAATAAAAAAGGAAATAGGCTTGTTTCTAATGTTAAGGTAGGTTCGTCATGATGTTGTCTATTACTTACAAGGTGTATATGTTTTGAATAAATTTTGTTGTTGTTTCTTAGTTTTACATTTGAATCTTGATAAATATCATGATGGCGTTTGTCATTACGCCTCGATAATGGGGTTGTATCTTCTAGCAAAACATATGATTTTTGGGAGGGATCAACAATCATGGTTTCATATGGAACATTGCCAGAGACAAGGTGATCAATGGATCATAGAGAGATGAAGGCTAAACTATTGTTAGAAGCATTTTTCTCATAGATGTTTTAAAAATGTTCAAATAGCAGGTTATGTTGCAAGTTTTGTTCTAGCAATTTATGAAGGGACATTTTCTTGGAGGACTCATTTTCAATATGTAGATCACATGCAATTCCATTATCAAACAATGATTTTCTCGTGATCCACCCTTCTGAAAATGATTTGTAACATCTTTTCGTTTTAACATAAACAAAAGCTAGATTTTGCACTAGAAAAGGCTCCAATCACAATATGCTTCGTATATATTTTAAATACAATGTAGCGTATTCTATGTTTATTTTCGACACAAGTATTACAAACATACCATGTTTTCTTTGATTCGTTTCCATATGTATGTTCCCATAAAAATGTATTGGCTATCGCACATGGAGGTATATTATCAATTTCTAGTATGTTTTTGCTGCAGACACGGTCCACGGAAAAAGTTGAGCTACCACAGGTGGAACAACATTTCATAGATTTCACTAGATTCATTCCTATTTCCAATCATGGACTATTCATCTCTGAAATTTGCAGTCTCGTCATGTTGAAGAGTCTTAAACCGTCTCTTTGTTTTTTCAACGTTCTCTATCTAGCAAGCAAACATTTTTGTTTCATGGATGATGTCATGAATGTAGTCCAAGAAAGAAAAATGGTTGCAAGTAAAATACCTATGTACAATCTGTACGCCAAAAAATGAAGTTTGCAATATGCATCCTTGAATCAAAAAGTTGCAAGATGAGATAATAAGTGTGAGTGACCAATGAGTAAAAGCTTGAAGAGAAGATAGATAAAGTCTTACCCGCCAATTGTGGAAATTATTGGTTTCAAATTTAATAATTTAGGCTAAAAACATGAGCTTTATTTAGTTGTAAACTCAAATAATGTAGATGTCATTATACTCTTTAAATACGGTCAAGAAAAGTACTTTTAAGTGTTTCATAAGTTTGGCATCAAATTTGTCTATGGGCAATTAGCAAGTAACCCACAAATCCCTTCAATCAAATGAAGGCACGTGTGAGGAAGGATGGGACAGAACCCTAGATTAAAGGGTTTCTTCTGTATACTATACTTGGTCAAGGTGCCCCAAATTTAGCCCTTCACGTGAAACTTTTAATCCCCTATTTTGAGAGTTTGTGAACTATTTTAAAAAGGCTGACACATCAATGAAGGGCACTAAAAAGCTACAAGGACAAGCTTGTGTGAGCTGACTGGTGAAAATGACATAATTTCTAAATGCGTACCTTTCACATGAGACGGCCTGATACTTCAGTGATGGGACTATTGCCTGTCATTCTGAAGTACTGAGTGGTTTCTTCCAAGGAGAAAGAGTGATGCAGTATTTATTTGGGTATAGATCATCAGGAGGAAAGCAGCAGACACAGAGACACGGGTAATTGGAGATTGCTTGCTGCAGACTCCAGGTGTTACTTGAAAATTTGTGTGCTGTCAGCTGAAGGAGCAACAAAGGCATTGCCAGATTGACAGACATTAGTTGATAATCTCCGTTTGGTTGCTTCCTCAAATCAATTAACTCCAAAGTTGAGATTGATTGCATCTTCTGCTGCTGGACAAGAAAGAATTCTGACAACCCATTACATTTTTTTATATCGGGCTCAATCCATTACTTTATAGCCAAAGCTGAAACTGATTTTCCATCACAGACACTGGAAATATAAGACAGCTGCTAGGAATCACAGTCCTAGAGAATTTCGTGAAAGCTGCATCCTTTAGACTCTGGAACTAGCGAAGTAGTCTCTTCAAACCATACAAACATGGTGACTTTCAAAACTTTCAGTTTTGTAGAGAGTTTGAACCCCATATGGAATACCATGTATGATCAACAAAGTCAGGTCCCTGTGCATTTGACTATGCTTCTTACCCAGTTTCTATTTGGGGTCTACTATGTCATCACCAAAGTAGCTTTCATGAATGGGTTGAATCCCATTGTACTGAGCCTATACCGTGATCTCGTGGCTCTCCTAGTGCTACTTCCTGCTGCCTACTACTCTCAGAAGTAAGCACAGAATTATTCCTGTTTAAAAGCATGGTTGTTGCAGAGCTTCTGCAAAAGTTTCATTTCTGCCTTGTGCTTTGTTGTGGTGAATATAGAGAGATGGCAGGATTGAGCTAATTTTGCTTTAATTGGAACTCGTTTCAGTTTTGTTCATTGTTGGATGGCACTGTGGCACGCCTAACAGCTTTGAAATGGTTGATCTAGCAGGAAAAATCCGTTGGAGCTGTCATTCTCAGTTCTCTCTCGGCTCTTCCTGCTGGGATGTACATGGTCTCTATCTCCCCCTCTTAAACACTTCCCACCCACCACACACACACACACACACACACACACACACATGCAAAAACAAAAATTCCAGTTCCATCTAACAGGTTTCTGTACAAATGCAGGATCTTCGCGAGCCAGCTCCTGCTCTTTGCAGGGATTTCCTTTACCTCTGCAGAGTTCTCTGCAGCAATGCAACCCTGTATCCCCGCCTTCACTGCCATAATTGCTGTAGCTTTTAGGTGACAACCCTGGAGAATCGTAACCACATCATACCAAACTGCCTTCGAGCTGATTTATTACTATCTAATCATCAGAATGGAGAGAGCTTCTACAAGCCCATCTTCAGTGCCATGATCATGGACAGGGGATAAGCTCTCCTTAATTGCACTGATGATTCACGTGGTACTTTCAGGGTTGACGTAAGCGAGATGGGCAAGCAAAGGTTGCAGGGATTGTTATCTGCTGCGGTGGTGCTGCAGTCATGGTTTTGTACAGAGGTTCTTCCATTTTCAATGCCAAACGGGATTCTGGTGGCTTGACAATGACTTCTCCAATTTCTTCATCGCTGTGGCTACTGGGTTCTTTGAATTCCGGTGAAGATGTGGCAAGATGGCGGCTCGGTGCCTTGTGCTTGATTGGAAATTGTCTATGCATGGCAGCTGCCATCAACATTCAGGTTAGAGGATTGACTGATTGATCTGGATATTGTGGCATTTAAGCTTCTTAGAATCAACTTGCAACACTGCGTTGCTTCAGATGCACCTGGTAAAACATGAAATACTGTTATAGTTGTAGTTGGAAAGGACCTCCCTTGACAAGGCACAGGGTAGGGGAGAGCTTTGTTAAGTATGTCTGCCTAAATTGGGTCATAGGTAATCTTTTCTTGGGACTGGTGCTCAAAAATTAAGCTGGATTTGGGCATTATTTCAGACGATAACTGAGTAATTGTAGGGCTACCACTTGATTGGCATTTTGAGTCAACGTAGGAAATCGGTATTCCATTTGTGCTACTGACTTGGTAATTAGAAAAGACTTTGGTATGAACATCTCATGCTACATTCTTTTCAATTATCGGAATTGTGATTGTATGCTTAATATTCTTGTTTCAGATGATATTAGGTGCTTCATATTTCTTCGTTGGTGTAACATAAGTGAAATATTTTGTGGGTTCTGCAGGCACCATTGCTGAAAGAATTCCCATCTCCAATTTCAGTCACAGCTTATTCGTATGCCATGGGTGCTGTGTTGATGGGTTTTGCTGGCATTTTCCTGGTAGAGGAAAAGGGTGCATGGAATCTCTCCTGGGATATTAATTTGCTTGCTGTCATTTACAATGTGAGCAGTTATTCCTTTTTAGTTTTATGTTTCCATGGGCACATGTGGGCCTGATGAGAGATCCCTTCTAAAAAAATCTCAAACTGTGGATACAGGGCATGATCGCCTCAGCCTTGAATTTTGGACTTATGACATGGTGTGTGAAAAGAGTAGGTCCACTTTTTGTTGCTAGCTACATCCCAGTGCAGCCAATCATCGCAGCAGTCTTGGCATCAACCTTCCTTGGAAGTCAAATTTATCTAAGCCGGTGAGTACTTAGAGAAAATAGTTCTAGAAGTCACAATGCCAACAAGCATAGACGTTCAGAATACTGATATTTTATTGTGTATGCAGTTTGATAGGCACAAGCTTGATTTTTCTGGGATTGTTCCTTATCTCTTGGGCTCGAGAGGAAACACTCAGGTTGGCTTCTCTCAAATATGACGTAGAAGCGAACAGTTTATTGGCTCAAAAAGATGATATCGTCCAAGATCTTCAAGAGCCCTTGATGCGGGTTGAGCAAACTATCTAATTTCACATCTGGATCAGATCATTCAGAATTCCACTTTGTAAGTTTGTATCACCAACAGACGAGCTAATGCTACCACGAATCAACCATTCTTCAACTCATTCTCATTATTCCGAGTTATCATTCTTGTGAATTACCACCAGTAATTATGCTTTAAGGATCAACAATTCGAAAGAAAGAATCTACGTACATATTGCAGTGAAAGTATGGTGACCGTACAACCAAGTTGACAGATACTGATTTGCATTCCATCGCCAGAACAACAAATTGGGATTGCTATGTTTGTTCAACATCCAGAGAACTTTGGAAATTATATTGAATCAAATGATCTAAATTTTTATCACTGCCAGTTTTCAATTATTCAAGTGAATCTTGTGTGTTGAAATCATGTTAATTTTCTTCTCTACGAAAAAAGAAATTTTGAGCTAAAACGAAATACTGATCATGCACCACTGCATCTTTTTCTTGAAAGTCAAAGATTGTCAGAATTGAGCTATAGTTTTAAACTGAGTGAATCCCAATTTTGAAGTTTCATACCCTCAACCTAGTTCCGAGATGTATCCCAGATGAGCTCTCCTTGAACGTCCATTGAAGGCTCACACACCCACACACACAAACACACATCAAATAGAGTGTGTACAATTTAATTCTGCTTTTGCACTTGATTGTTTTATCATTTGTTGAGCTCTCAATCTTCTACACATAATCATGTTAGCTATGCATTGAACTTATACTTACCATAAGTTAATCTCATGAATGAAACACTGCTAATCAAGAAGAAATTGGAAGAAATTGCTATTAAGTGATAATCACCAATGTACAAACAATAAGAACTTGTCACTTCAAGAGTGACGTTTCAGATCTGAAAGCAAAAGATTAGTGAAACAAAATGCGTAATCTATCAATTACCTAACTGCAATCAGACAATCAGCATTAAACAAAGATCATTTCATCAAAAAAGGAAACATTAACAATCTTAAGATCACGTAATGCCTTGTGCTCAGGTGTCCTTTGTATTTTGGGACCACCTCTAGGAGCATAATGTCCATCCAATTTTCTCTCTCCTAGAAATCTATCATTCTCTCTATGGAATGCACGTTCTCTCCCTAGGAATGCACTTTCTCTCTCCTCTCTCCAGTGGAATGTGCATGTGCTATGTGGCAACCCGTCATTGGCTGTAATCCCAAGGGGAGGCCCGAAGTCCTCGGGCCTTCCTTGCTGGCCGGGGCCTAGCCTCGGGCTCTCACCCTCGGGCGAGGGCCCTCCCAGCAAGGAAGGCCCTCAGACCAGGCCTTCCCCCCCACAAAAGGGCGTATTAATCTTCCATTCATATCATATGTACATATATATGTGTGAGTCTCTAATAGTTGGTTCTTGCCTACGTGTCACTAATGACCTAACCAACTTTTTGCTTCATGCCAAGAAGATCTACTTGTGACCTATACACATCCCGGGTATGGCTGGGATTGCTCAAGGTGCACACAAATTATTGGGTGCCTGACTCTCGTCATGCACCTGGTGCAGCATCGAGCACCCATCATTGTGCAACAACAATCCCCATCTCAATTCTAGCCATCCCCTGTTTTAACCTCCTTCAATCCCATCGCATTTCTAAGCTTATTGGACCTATCCTTGGGTAACCCTTTTGTCATTACGTCCACCATATCTTTCTATGAAGTCCTCCATTTCTGCAGATGAATATGTAGCCCTGGTTATCATTGAACATGATTATTCCTTTGGTGGTGATCCCTAACTCCATACAAAAATTACTTATCCAAATGTACTCTCTTGCTCCTTGGCACAATCCCATCAATTCCGCCTTCGTGGATGAAAGGGCTACAGAATTCTGTTTAGAGCTTGCCCAGCTCACTGCTGCATTCCCCATCAAAAACACATATCCACATGTCAATTTCCTATCATCTATATCCCCTGCCCAGTCCGAGTCGACAAAGCCATTGATCTCGTTGCAGGGCCCCTGATAGTACATTCCATACTTCAATGTGCCTTTCAAATATTTCAACGCTCGTTTGACAGCTTGCCAATTCTCCAATCTATTGACCAAAAGCTGGCTCAATTTTCTTGTTGCAGTGGATATATCTGGCCTTGTACACACCATAGTGTACATTAATGACCCTATGAGGCTCCTGTATGGATATCATTGCATCTCAGACTGCTCTTCTCTTGATTTTGGTGACATGTCTGAATGTAATGGCGTACCAATTGGGGTTGCATCTCCCATTCCATATCTTTTGAGCATGTTTATGATATATCTTTCTTGATTCAATTGAATGATCCTATTCTTCCTATCTCTGCTTACCTAGATTCCCAAGCAATAGTGTAATACTCCCATGTCTTTTATTTCAAATTATGTCTTCAATTCCTCCTTGCACTGTTCTAACCCTTTGATATCATTACCAATTGCTACGATATCATCAACATAGATGGCCATAATTGTAATTTTTGAACCCGATCTTTTGAAGAAGACACTGCGATCTGTTCTGCATCTATGAAACTCTCTACTTTCAAGAAAATATTCCATCTTTTCATACCATACTCGTGATGCTTGTCTGAGTCCGTATATGGCTTTTCTTAATTTGCAGACCAGATCAACCCCCTACTCACCCTCAAGTTGCCTCATGTATACATCCTCATTCAAATCACCATTTAAGAAAGTTGTTTTGACATCTAGCTGATATATTTCCATATCATTGATGCACCCAATTCTTGGAACTGGAGCAAAAGTTTCATCAAAATCCAATTTCTCTATTTGTGCACATCCTTTAGCGACTATCCTTGCTTTATATCTTTCTACTTATCCATCAGCATCAAATTTCAGTTTGAACACCCACTTGCATCCTATGGCCTTTATCCCTTTTGGAAGGCGCACCAAATCCCTACCTTATTCTGGTGAATTGATCTCATCTCCTTTAACATTGCTTGATGCCACATGCCCCAATCCTTCGAGTTTTGGGATTCTCAAAAGTTTGCAGCTTCCACCATGTATTCTTTGCTTATGAAAACCATATCGTCGACCTTTGAGACACTTTTCTTGTCTTGGTGGATCTCTTTTCTCCATCAGAGCCTGAAGCCACATGTTCCATTCTCACTTTCTGACGTGAATGCTAAATTGGTTTGCTTCTGCCCTCATCTTGTTGCAGCTCCTCCTTAATTGTATTTTCTCGCATACTCTCCTGGTCTCATTGTTGTCGGAGATTATAATTGGTTGCTCCGTGACCATTCTCTTTGGTGTTCGCATGTCCTTAACTTTCTTGTCTGCTTGATTTCCAAGACCTGCTATGGAGTCCTCATCAAAGATAATGTCTATGGCAGTGAAGAAGGCTTTTGTAGTTGGATTGTACAACTTGTATCCCTTCGTTCCCATAGGATAACCAACAAAAACGCACATATCTCCCTTTGAATCTAATTTCTTTCTCTTTTCTTTAGGTACATGCACAAATGTAGTGCACCCATTGAACACTTTGAGGTAATCAACATTGGGCTTTCTTCCATACCACATCTCATATGGTGTTTTTCCATCCACTGCTTTAGTTGGCGACGTACTAATTATGTATCATGTTGTTGCCATTGCCTCTGCCCAAAGAAATTTTGGCAAGTATCCATCATGTAACATACATCTTACCATCTCCATGATGGTTCTATTATTTATCTCAACCACCCCGATCTGCTGTGAGGTATCGGGGACAATGAATTCTCTCACAATTCCATGATCTCTGCAAATGTTGTCAAACTCTTTGCTCCTGTACTTCCACCCATTATTACTTTTAATTCTATTGATCTTCTTTTCGGTCTCATTCTCTTCTAACTGCTTGAAAGCCTTGAAGCTTTCCAATGCCTGACTCTTTTGCTTAATCATCTATATCATGACCCTTCTGGTGTAGTCATCAATGAAGGTGCCAAAGTATTTGGATCCTCCTATTGATGTGATCTCCATGGGCTTACATAGATCGTTGTGTATAAACTCAAGAGTTTCAGATGCGTTCCTTGAGTTGCTTCTCATATATGCAGGCATCACACCTATTTATACTCTCTTCTAACTTATGATGATCAAAACCTCTAAGCATCTTGTCTCTTGCAAGCCTCTACAAATTACATCCTCCAAGATGGTCAAGCTTTTTGTGCCATAGATTATTCACCTTGCCTAGAACTGAGCATGAGGCATGCCATGGGTCTTTCTTCAACACCTCTTCTCTCAATTAAGCATGAAAATGGAGTACAAGAGTTGCCTTTTATTCCTGGGAAGGCCTTTGCCCCTGTGCTTCCAAGGGCTACTTCATTGAGACAAAGATTGAAATCCTAGCCCCAACTTGATCTATGGTGCACAAATAAACACATTCAACTATAATATGAAACTTAGCAACTTAGAATTTGGGCCTTCTAAATTATTTTACTTGTTGGAAAGAGGTATGTAAAAGATAGTTGAATAGAAACGAACTCGAATGAAAAATATTCGTGGGATAAACTATCTTCCTCTTTCCTCATGCATGACTATGCCTATCAATTTCAAACAAAGCAATAGTGATAGAAATCACGTTCGATCTTATAGTAACTAACTTTGAAATCGTTAGTACTACAGTGATTACGTAGCCAAACATTAAGCATCAAAACATCAAACAAATAATTTGTCGCGAACAGCTAGACAAATATGTAGTCGTGAACAGCTAGACAAATAATTAGTCACGAATAGCTAGACAAATAATTAGTCACGAACAACTAGACAAATAATTAGTCGCGATGAATAAATTTGCGGAAGCGATTAGCAAACAACCAGACAAAACAAATAGACAGCCAGACAGAACATAGAAAAGCATTGCAGTATTGACACGAATCTGAATGCTGAAATAGACAGAGCTGTAATCAGATTAAGTATAATAAAATATACAAGTCAATTAAGAAGATGAGCACAAGACAATAGCAGGCGTAACCGTGTGCTTCACAAAGCTAATCACGATCTGTGAAGGTTCATGAGCCTATTACTGACAATCTGTCTGAAAGCAAAAGAATCGATGCGCGAAGGCATCTACAATTTCTGTCTCACATGTTGTAAATGAATGAACTGTGTGAGTCATTAGTGTGAGGGAGCATGAATGAGTCATGTACAGTGTGTGTTAAAGAATGTCGTTGCTAGTGCATGAATTGTTCTAATTGTGTGTAGAACTACTTGTGATCAGTGGATGCAATCGCTCAGAAAGAGAGCTACTTAACAGCCACAAATGCAAGAGAGTAAGCCAGTGACTGAGGTGTCGTAGATCGCCATGCACTGAGCAGAAACAAGACACAAAGAATAGCATTCTTGCAATAACAGAAATGAATGGCACAATAGAATATGTACATCAAATAATTGGATGGACAATACATTTGCACACAGCTGCAATGTCGTTGTGTGAATCACTAATGTAGAAACGCCAGCTACTGTAAAAATAAATCACTAACATAGAAATGGCAGCTGTTGTTAACTACTACAGAAAAAACAACGTGAATCTGTAGCGGTGTGCCACAACGTAGAATACTACAAGACAATATGTGATGGAAAGCGGAAACATCACAACAGTAATATTACATGAATCACTGATATAGAAATGTCAATTGCTATTGCCTGCCTTAGGAAGAACGTGTACGATGAGCAGGTCCGCCTCACGTTTTCTTCAATTGCACACTTACATATATAACAGCTAGAAGATCTTGTGCTATCTTAACTTTACAATTACAAGATTGTTAACAGTTGCTAAACTGATCAATAGATCAGTTCATTGTTGGAGCGTGAAGACATAATGATCTGATACTTGGAATGCCTTGTAAATCCGTAGATGGACGATGTGACACTCCTTGGCTTTTGGACTTTGCCTTTAGTTAAGGACAACTTTGGCATTTGTAGGACACCTTCGGCATTTGTAGAACACCTTCAGCATTTGTAGGGCACCTTCGCAATTTCAAAGGCAAGTGTCGCATTTTTTGCCTGTCACAAACTACGTGTAAAAATGCAGTGTCGCATTTTTTGGCTGTCAAAGATTGCATGTAAAAAATACAGTGTCACATTTTAGGCGAGTGTCGCCTGTCATAAAATGCATGTAAAAATGCAATGTCGCATTTTTAGCATTTTTTGCCCGTGAAAATTCTTGAGTAAAAATGCAGACTTGTTTTGCCAACAGTTCTGCAAGAAGGTAATAAACAGATCCTCACTACCAATTGAGTTTCAGGGAAAATCCAACACTCTCCCCTTAATGTGGATCTGTACTATAGAAAAGATAGAAAAACAAAATTGTGCTGACAAACTGCATGCTGAAAAATATAGTTTGATTCCATCACTCCCCCTCTGATACCATGTTTGAAAGAGGTATGTAAAAGATAGTCAAATAGAAATGAACTAAAAAACAAACGAACTCGAATAAAAAATAATCGTGGGATAAACTATCTTCCTCTTTTCTCATGCATGACTACGCCTATCAATTTCAACCAAAACAATAGTGATAGAAATTACGTTTGATCTTATAGTAACTAACTTTGAAATCGTTAGTACTATAGTGATTACGTAGCCAAACATTAAGCATCGAAACATCAGACAAATAATTTGTCGCGAACAATTTGCGAACAGCTAGACAAATAATTAGTTGTGAAGAACTAGACAAATAATTAGTCGCGATGAATAAATTTGCGGAAGCGATGAGCAGACAACCAGACAAAGAACATAGAAAAGCATTGCAGTATTGACACAAATTTGAACGCAGAAACAGACAGAGCTATAATCAGATTAAGTATAACAAAATATACAAGTCAATTAAGCAGGTGAGCACAAGATAGTAGCGGACGTAACCGCGTGCTTCACAAAGCTAATCACGATCTGTGAAGGTTCATGAGCCTATTTCTGACAATTTGTCTGAAAGGAAAAGAATCGATGCGCGAAGGCATCTACAATGTCTATCTCACATGATGTAAATGAATGAATTGTGTGAGTCATTAGTGTGAGGGAGCATGAATGGGTCATGTACAGTGTGTGTTTAAAAATGTCGTTGCTAGTGCATGAATCGTTCTAATTGTGTGTAGAACTACTTGTGATCAGTGGATGCAATCGCTCAGAAAGAGAGCTACTTAACAGTCACAAATGCAAGAGATTAAGCCAGTGAGTGAGGTGTCATATATCACCATGCATTGAGCAGAAACAAGACATAAAGAATAGCATTCTTGCAATAACATAAATGAATGGCACAATAAAATATGTACATCAAATAATTGGATGGACAATACATTTGCACATAGCTGCAATATCGTTGTGTGAATCACTAATGTAGAAATGCCAGCTACTGTGAAAATAAATCACTAACATAGAAACGGCAACTGCTGTTAACTACTACAGAAAAAACAACGTAAATCCGTAGCAGTGTGTCACAACGTAGAATACTACAAGACAATAAGTGATGGAAGGCGGAAACATCACAGCAGTAATACTACATGAATCAATGACATAGAAATGTCAGCTGCTATTGTCTGCCTCAGGAAGAACGTGTACGCTGAGCAAGTCCACCTCACGTTTTCTTCAATCGCTCACTTACATATATAGAAGCTGGAAGATCTTGTGCTATCTTAACTTTACAATTACAAGATCGTTAACAACTGCTAAGAACTAATCAATAGATCGGTTCATTGTTGGAGCGTGAAGACATAATGATCTGATACTTATTGCATAGGCGAATGGAGATCAGTGTCAAATTCATGTGTCGTGAACAGATTTTGTGTAGCGCGAACGGATTTGTTTCTTTTGAATTTTCTTAGGCGGAAGCTCGCAGGATCCTAAACACGCGACTATAGATCACAAAACAGATATCATTCTAGAAATCAAGACAGCGGAAGACAAGGAGATGCACAAGAGAGAGCAACTGTATTATCAGTTTGATTTTTAAAGTGAGATGATCAGTATCTCGCTCGTTGGCGGCCTGACACTTTGCTCTTTCGTTGTGTTCTACTCGTTGGCATACTTTCATGCACAACTAATTTATTTCTATTCTTTTCTTTTTCAGCTCTACTCATGCACTCTTCTTTATATATATTTTCTTTTAATCCCAAAAAATGTTTATATCTCCACTGTGTGGAGTTTACAAGATAGCTAAACAGAGAATTACAAGAGTAGCTAACGCTAATCAACTAGTTAGTTACTCTCTGTTATTGCTAATTGTTTCAACCGAGCATGAAGTTCAAAGCTCCGCGCCCGTTAAGCTGCCAGGTGACAGCGCGAAAGATTATCTTTCGTTTTCTTTTCATTTCGTGTCGTATCATGTCTTTTGGTCCTGGAGGCATGTTTGACTTTCGCGAATCATTCAACCTTCGAGTTTTGCTTTGCTTCATATCTAAGGGTTTTCAAGGTACGTTGACTTTCACAAATTGTTTGCCATTCGATCTCCGCTTCGTGTCACTTCACTTCGCATCACGACAAAGTTGCAGGAGTTCACCATTTTTAAAAAAACTCCCTCTTGAACCTTCCAGCTTTGCACGTTTAATCCAATTGCCTTTTTTTGCTTTGCGAAGAGTGGCTTGTCGAGCGGCTTCGTGAGCACATCTGCAATCATGTCTTCAGACTTTATGTACTGGACTTGGAGCTCTCCTTTCAAGATTAAATCTCGAATGTGATGGTACTTCAGAGGTATACGTTTTGTCTTTGAATGGAAGACAAGATCCTGGGACAGATAAATGGCACTCTGAGAATTCATCATCATGCATGGTTCTCCTTGTGGTATGCCAATTGCCTCCAACATCATCTGCAACCAAACTACCTCGTTCGCCACCTTTGAAGCTGGGACGTATTCAACTTTGCAAGAGGATTGAGCTACCAAGGTTTGCTTTTTGCATATCCAGCTGATTACTGAACTGCACGCTATTGAACATCCTCCAACTACGGAATTGTTGTCATCTTTGCAGCTCGCCCAGCTTGCATCACTATAGTGGTGCAGCTCGAATCTTTTTCTTTCATTTTCTACTCTGTAGGTTAATCTCATATTTTGGGTACCCTTCAGATATTGTAGGATTTGTTTTGCCATTTGCCAATGTGCCATGCCAGGATTAGAAGAGAATTGGCTTAAAGCATAAACAGAGAAAGCCAAATTGGGTCTGGTACAAAATGTAAGGTACATCAGACTACTTTTTAGAATTTGGTAGGGTATACCTTCTATCTTCTGTTTTTCTTCTTTTGTTTTCGAACAGTCTTGCTTCGTTAGCTTGGCTCCAACTATCATTTGTGTGGTCTTTTCTTTGCAGTCCATCATGTGATACTGCTTCAGCATAATCTCAATCTTCTTTGAGGTGTGTCACTCCGAAAATGCCACGAACGTCTTGAAAGGGTCAAAAACTTCAGATTTCTTCCTTAGGTAGCAGATCGTAGTCATCAGGTTGTAATCATCTATGAACGTCAGGAAATACCTTGATCTTGAGAGCAAATACATATTCATCTGTCCATAGATATCTGAGTGGACCAGCTCATGAGCTTCTTTGGCTCTTCTTTCCTCATGTGTGAATGGATTCCGATGTTGTTTGCCTTTCTGACAAGCTTCGCAGAACTCAGTATCGGATCTTGATATCTTTAGACATGTGACTATGTCTTTCTTGCACATGTCATACAAGCTCCTCATGTTTAGATGATACATTCTTCTGTGCCAAAGCTGATCTTTATTTTTTGTTGCAATTTAATATGCTATCAGAATTGCTGATTTTCTTGGCTTGGTAGAGGTTTCCTTCTTTGCATCCAACTGTCAACAATTTGTTTGTAGTTTTCTCGATCATCCGGCATGTATTGCCATGGAATAAAACTCGAATTTCAAGATCTGTCATCTTGGAGATTGATAGCAGATATTTTCTCAGTGAAGGCACGTAGAGTGCTCCTGGCAACTCTGCTTGACCTGATAGTGTTCGCAGCTGTAGAGTCCCGATGCCTTTGACATCGTGTCTGCTCCCATCATCTAGAATCACTGCTCTGTTATTTTCGAGTTCTCTAAAGTCGATCAAGATTTTCTTGTTGCAAGTGATGTGTGATGTTGCTCCTGAGTTAATGACTACATCGTTGTCTTGTTCAGTGTAGCTCGTTGAAGCTTCATCAAGTATTGTGAGGGCTTCATTAGCTCTATTTGCATCTTTGGATGACTCTGCAACATTTGCTTTCTAAGCCTTGTTCTTTCTTTTTGGGTTGAATCTGCAATCGTATGCAGAGTGCCCCTTCTTTTTGTAGTGCATGCAAGGTATTGCTAGATTGAACCAACATTTGTTGGCTGTATGGCCTGGTTTGTGATAGTGATCACATGAAGAAGATTGTTGATTAGAGGACTTTGTCTTGTCGAATCTGGGTTTCTTGTTCTTCTTCTTCCCTTTTGTGAAGAGAGCTTTCTCTTTATCACTGCTTCCTTCTCCTTCATCCCTCATCAGTCTCTCATCATCAACAAGACTGATTGCTTTGTCGAATGTCATATCTGGTAGACTCAGTATGAGCATTCTCAATGGCTGATAGGACGTAGGTAGAGACTTCATGAAGTACATCAGATGTTGCGGTGCTGGGACCTGGTGCTCCTGTCTTGATGAAGCGAGTTGAGCGAAGATCGTTTTGATCTTCTCAACATGCTGATCCAATTGGTTGCCATCCCATCGTATGGATTGCATCTGATTGTGAAGATGCATCACTGAAGCTGCAGTCCTCACTTCGTATTTCTGTTTTTATTTTTTCTATGTTGCATGGCTGCTTTTGCAGTCTTCAATATGCATGAGTATATCTTTGTTGATGGACAAAACGATGATCGCCATTGCACGCTCATCCTTTCTGATTCATTTAGCTCTCCTCGGTCTTCCGTCTGGAGCTGTAGTTTGCGCCATCAAGACTAATTGCTACTCTTGTCTGGATTGTTGTAGCCATATTGTATTGCCTAGAGAATAACTGTTCAGATATCAGTAGTGATTACCTGTAGGCTCTGATACCATTTCGAGAACGGATTTTGTATATCATGAACGAATTTGTTTCTTTTGAATTTTCTTAGGTGGAAGCTCGCAAAATCCTAGACACGCGACTACAGATCACTAAACAGATATCAATCTAGCAATCAAGACAGTGAAAGACAAGGAGATGCACAAGAGAGGGCAACTGTATATGCTTGGCTGGATCAGAAAGGATGAGTGTGCAATGGCGATCATCATTTTGTCCATCAACGACGATCTACTCATGTAGATTGAAGACTGGAAAAACAGCCATGTAGCATAGAAAAAATTAAAACAGAAGTACGAAGTGAGAACTACAGCTTCAGTGATGCATCTTCACAATCAGCTGCAATCCATATGATGGGATGGCAACTAGTTGGATCAGCACGTTGAGAAGATCAGAACGATTTTCTCTCAACTCGCTGCATCAGGACAGGAGCACCAGGTCCCAGCACCACAACAACTGATGTACTTCATGCAGTCTCTACCTACGTCCTATCAACCATTGAAAATGCTCATACTGAGTCTACCAGATATGACATTCGACAATGCAATCAGTCTTGTCACTAATGAGAGACTGATGAGGGACGATGGAGAAGGAAGTAGTGATCAAGAGAAAGCTCTCTTCACAAAAGGGAAGAAAAAGAACCAGAACAAACCCAAATTCGACAAGACAAAGTCCTCGAATCAACAATCTTCTTCATGTGATCACTGTCACAAACCAGGGCAATAGCTTGCATGCACTGCAAGAACAAGGGGCACTTTGCATACGATTGCAGATTCAATCCAAAAAAAAAAGAACAAGGCTGAGAAAGCAAATGTTGCAGAGTCATCCAAAGATGTAGATAGAGGTGATGAAGCCTTCACAATACTTGATGAAGCTTGAACGAGCTACACTGAACAAGACAACGATGTAGTCATTGACTCAGGAGCAACATCACACATCACCTGCAGCAAGAAAATCTTGATCGACTTTAGAGAACTCGAAAATAACAACGTAGTGATTCTAGGTGATGGGAGCAGACACGATGTCAAAGGCATCGGGACTCTACAGCTGTGAACACTGTCAGGTCAAGCAGAGCTACTAGGAGTACTCTACTTGTCTTCACTGAGAAAAGATCTGCTATCAGTCTCCAAGATGACAGATCTTGAAATTCGAGTTTTATTCCATGGCAATACATGCCGCATGATCAAGAAAACTACAAAAAAATTGCTGACGGTTGGATGCAGAGAAGGAAACCTCTACCAAGCCAAGATAATCAACAATTCTGATAGCATATTCAATGCATCAGAAAATGAAGATCAGCTCTGGTATAGAAGAATGTATCATCTGAACATGAGGAGCCTATACATGTGCAAGTAAGACATAGTCACAAGTCTGAAGATATCAAGACCCGATACTGAGTTCTGCGAAGCCTGTCAAAAAGGCAAACACATCGAAATCCATTCACACATGAGGGAAGAAGAGCCAAAGAAGCTCATGAGCTGGTCCACTCAGATGTCTGTGGACCGATGAAAATGGATTCGCTCTCAAGATCAAGGTGTTTGCTGACGTTCATAGATGATTACAATCGGATGACTACGATCTGCTACCAAGAAAAAATCTGAAGTGTTTGACCCTTTCAAAAAATTCGTGGCATTTGCAGAGCGACACACCTCAAAGAAAATTTAGATCATCAGATCTGACAATGTAGGTGAGTACAAGAGCAAAGAATTCTCAAAATTCTGCCAAGAACAAGGGATAGAACATCAGTTTACTCCTGCATGCACACCAAAATATAATGGTGTCGCAAAACGAAAAAATAGGACGCTAGTCGAAGGAGCCAAATGCGTGATGGCACAGGCTCGATTGCCAAGTCAATTTTGGGCTGAGGCAATAGTTGCAGTAGTACACCTGCAGAACAGATCAACAACGACAACGTTGGAAAATAAGACACCATACGAGATGTGGACAGGTAGAAAGCCTGATCTATCATACGTATGTGTGTTTGGATGTGCAGCATACAAGCACATTCTGAAAGAAAAAAGAACAAGCTCGATGATAAATCAGAGCAAACAATCATGGTCGGATACTCGAACGGATCACAAGTTTACAAACTCTACAATCCAACCACGAAGAAGGTTGTTTCTAGTAGAGATGTGAAGTTCTATGAGTCCACATTCCCATGACTAAAAGATGAAAAAGACCATGAGATCTTCACACTGCTGCCAATTCAAGAGGGAGATCGAGGACAGACGTCAAATCAGAATGTTGAGCCACAGACTCCAGAGCAGCAAGAAGCAGAAGATCAACCCCACGAACAACAAACGTTCGAGCAGCGATGAAATGAACTAAGAAGGTCAACAAGACAAAGAAGACCTCCAGATCGATATGTTGACTCTTCAATGGAGCGAAGACACACAATTCGAACACTGCATATTCACTGAAGAGCCAATAACATTTCAAGAAGCTATACAAAGTCCAGAGGGAGAATTCTAGAAGTAGGCAATGTCAGAGGAGATCGAATCGATGAGGTGAAACGAGACATGGACACTAGAGCTACTGCCAGAAAAAAAAAAGATCGTTGACTGCAAGTGGGTGTACAAGAAGAAAATGAAATCAGATGGCACTATTGGTCGTTACAAAGCAAGGCTTGTCGTGAAGAGCTACACACAAAGGTATGGTCTTGATTATTTCGACACATATTCGTCGATGGTCAAGATGACAAGCATACGACTACTCCTTGCATATGCTACACAACATACAGCAATGGAAATCTTATAGCAGCAATGCAAGCAAAAGAAAAAATACATAATAAATATAGAAATACACTTGTTTATTGCGTAAAAGGACTTCCATACAACTGACGAATATGGCAGAGGAAGGTGTCACTCACTTGTGTACACACATCTTTCCTCCCAAGATTGCTGGTTTTTATGTATATGGGTAAGTATATGTGCATTTGTTCAGGTGTCCTTTGTATTTTGGGACCACCTTCAGGAGCATAATGTCCATCCAATTTTCTCTCCTAGGAATAGGTCATTCTCTCTCCTCTCTCCGGTGGAATTTCCTTTCTCTCTCCTCTCTCCGGTGGAATGTGCATGTGCTATGTGGCAGCCCGTCATTGGCTGTCCACATCCACATTCCACCACAAACGTAAAAAAATTTGCAAAAAAAAAAAACGGCAAAAAAAAAAAAAAAAAAAAACTGGTATAAACAAAAAACAGAGAAAAAAAAAAAACCTTCATACAATGGCATTACGTAGGGGAAGGCCTGAAGCCCTCGGGCCTTCTTTGCTAGTTAGGGCCTGCCCTCGGGCTCCCGCCCTCAGGCAAGGGCCCTCCCAGCAAGGAAGGCCCTCAGGCAGGGCCTTCCCCCCACGCAATACTTGGTTATCATCCTCCACCCTCTACAACTGCTCTTTGAGCGTGTTGATACATGCTGCCTTCTCCTTTACTTGTAACTGGTACTGGCGCAGCTTAGGTATTTCTTCTTCAATAAGGCGTAATCTCGCGGTTTGCTCCTCATATAACGTCTGCCAGTATGAGACTTCCTTCTCTAGCTGAACATAGTTCCGCAAAAGTTCTATGGTAGGTTTGAATGCCGGTGAAAACTCAGATGTCGTGCGCAAAAATTCCCTGAGCTAATCCTCATCTCGATATGACTCTGACGCAAGTGCTAGCCCCTCCGTCTGTATCTTATCATCTTGGCTATTTAGTATAGTGCCTCCTGTTCCATTAATAGGACCGGTCATTCCGTCCTCATACTGCATAGTTGGTACCGAATCTGTTTCCCTAGCTGCATCACATGCCTGTGTGGCGTCAGTGGCATCAGGTTGTCTTTGAGAATCACATGAGTCAGACTGAACTTCCGCTTCATCTTTGTGCAAATTGGGTATCGACATAATACTACTCACTGCGGCGACTGGTGTGGAAACCGTCAGCAAAGAGGTCACTTCCTCGCTAGATGGCACTCCAAACGCCTCACATATCTTAGTGATATGGGCACCCCATTCCCTATACTTCCGAACCCCTTCAAGAGACGTCTTAAATTGCTTGTAAGCAAGGATGCCCCAAGGAATAGGCCCTGTCGTTCAAAGTAGCTTGAATCAAGGCAAAGTTCTTCACCGAGATGTACTGATCTGTGTGTCATGCAAAAATTGTCTGATTTAGCCATCTCCCTAGTGCTCCCAAAGAGAATGGTTTACAGAGGCTTAGCTTGTAACCTTGTTCTTTATTGAATGCTTATTTTGGAAAGAAATCCGTCATCTGCACCAAAGGAACATCTGCTATGTCACCTTGTGTGGGTAATCCGAGGTATCTGTGAATGTCTGCTCTGTGATGGGTATAATAATGCCCCGCACTTGTGTGACTCCATGATCTTCCGATTCCTTCTTAATGTTAGTCAAAAACTCTATAGCAGCGTTCTCAACAATCTTGTTTAGATGAAACTGCTGTAAATGGTCTAACCGCAACTGCTTCAGATAATCTTGGATTATCTCTCCCTTGACCTCCATTCGCTTTACGAATCGAGAACCCTTCCTAGTGGCTGTCATTGCTATTGGTGGTAACACAATCTCGTTAGCAACGAACGTTGGCTTCTAGTCGTCGCTATGCAGCATCAACGCTCTTGTGCAGAAGTGATACTACTTAGAACAATCCAATGTTTTAATTTGGAAGTTCCCTAATGACCGCTAACATTTCCCATGCACAAGGATAAAAAGTGGACAAGTATCCATCGTGACAGTCCCATCATATGCATTCAAGTACCAAAAGGTCACTTAAATGCGACGTGCAATGTTATGAAACACTAAAAGTTAACCTATTGTAACTATCTAATGAAGACTTTAAATGTATCGTTGGGACCGTAAACCCAATCGGCTTCCGAACTCGTTAAAATCGTAAAAAAAAACCATATTAATATAAACGTTTCACTCGTACCCCAACTCGTCATATGCTCCGCATTGCAGAAAGAAACGACTCGTGGTAAAAATTACGAAGTACGAAACCGTAACCGTAACCGCAGTTGCTAAAATTACGAAGTCCCGTACCACCCTTCCAAATCTCAGAACTTCACACTTCACATTATGCCTATCCAACTGCTGTAAACTAAGAGAACTAACCCGTAATAGGTTGATGACCCCTAAGACGTACCATGAAAATTCTAACAACTAAACCACAAACTGCTCGTTATAACCCTACAACAACCCTCCATATTTCTAGGACAGAGCTCGTATAAGATGTCTCACATCGTAAACTATGTCGTCAGACCCCTAGCTAACAATGTCTAACAACACTACCCGAGATAAACGAACTACAAAGATGCGCAGATTATAAAATACTATAACATGCATCCAGAGCGTCCATTATGCTAACAGTACATGTCTAATTAATAAATTATGCATGAAAAAAAATAAAATGGCCAGTGTTGCAAGTTGTAACTACGGTAACAAAAACAGTGTTGGCTATTTGAACAATAAGACTGTCCGAACACTGAACACCGTTGCATGTGTTTGATCAAAGCTAAATTCCACACATGTGTTCTGCATACGAAGGATGTTGTGTATCATGCCCAAAACCTTCTGCTGAATAATTCAGCTACATCTGTTGCTCAACAGTATTTGTGCACGAGCACCATTAATATATAGAACATTATACTAAAGCCGAAAATCCAATAGAATATAGTAATTCCACAAATTCGATATTCCGTATTCCAAAGTTCAAACGAATGAGCCTGCTGTTCCTCCAACTGTCCTGCTTCCATCTGCTGATGACCCAATTGCGGATCCCATAGCTCTTGTCGTTCTCGTTGTCGATGTTCCTGCTACTGAATGGCCAATCTCTGGCGCTCCAATACCTGCCTGGCCAGCTCCATTCTCTCCAGTTGTCGATACTGCATCAATGATTGAAAATTCATCGAAAGGTAATACCCCATCTCAATTGAGTCAATATCCTTCTGACGTCTACGTTGTCGTGGTCGACGTTGAACTTCTTCCGGATCCATATTCTCTCAAGAATATTAGAAGTACCCACAATGTGTTATCCCGTATTTTCCAAAATACACTCAAACCCCTCTTTCTTATGTATTTGAAATCGTCATTATGAGATTGAATAGAATTATTATTTCCGAGCCGCTAATGATACCGCCTATCCCTTCACAGAGATGTGATTCTAAGATCAATTCCCAAAAAATTCACCACAAATTGATTCATGATTCGTTTTATATATTTTTCTTTTTCTCCACATGATTTTGTGCCTCACGTGTCTCCGTACATAAACAACATCCAAGCTGAAGTTTATTTTTCTCCCAACTGTTGTTGGTTGAACGTAATCCCAGCGAAATTAATCCCCTTTTAATATCACCCCTTTCCGCTGGAAGATTATAACCTTTTACATGACTATTATTGACAATAAACGGTAACCGCGGAGGACTATGCCATGCAATGATTACATTGTTTCCACATATGTTAAGAATTTGATATGGCCCTTCCCAACACTGGTCTTTTGATTTTAATGTATTCGTGATGCTACCTAGGTAGTATAATACGAGATCACCCTTTTTGAGATCTCGTTCATGTGTATGTTTGTTGAACTATCTGGCTTGTTGCTGTTTAATCACCCCAATTCATCCAATATCCATAACCTCTGTGTTCTTCCAATTTTTCCAATGCAAGTAACCATTCACGCAGAGACTCGTCATGGGACAAATTATACGCAGTTTGAATGCGCAGGGTTGGCAAAATGAACTCATAGGGCATGATTGCATCCGTTCAGTAGACTAACTGAAATGGTATGTAGCCCGTAGATATCTTATAGGCTGTGCGGTAAGCCCATAACGCCAGTTGTAGAAATTCATGCCACGATCCTCCCTTTTCTAGCACTTGTTTAGCGATAATAGCTTTCAGTGTCTTATTAGTTGCCTCAGCCTGTCCATTCCTGTGTGGTAGTAAGAAGTGGACATTTTATGAATTGTTAACACGAAATATATATGTCATTTCCTTTATCGTGTTATTCACGAAACGCGGTCCTCTATCGGACACAATTTCCAATGGGCAACCAAACCGTGATAAGATATTGTTGAATATGAATTTAACGGTTTGATTTGGCAGCAATATCCCGTAACGCTTTTGCCTCCACCCATTTTGTAGCATAATTCGTGGCTACGATAATATATGTATGACCATTCGACAATTGCGGGTTTATTTTCCTGGTAAAATCTAGTCCCGGACGGTGAAAAAAAATTAAACTCAACACCTCTCTTTCCGTAGTCGAATAATTTATCTATGTTGGCGTTAGCTGCTTGCTTGCGTAGTATATTGGATGATCATAACCTTTCTCTTCTCCGGTTGTGCCAATACACACCCAACTACTACCTGCGAGGCATCACAATGCACATGAAACGGCTTGCTCCAATTGGGTGGTCGGAGAATAGGTGCATTCACCAATGCGTTAACCAAATCCTTAAATGCTTTGTAACGGCTTAATAGTGATTTTGTACACTGCCCCCTTTTTTTAAAACCTCATATAATACGTGTTCTGTCTGAATATGCGTAAATGTAACGGCGATGGTACCCCGTCATTCCCAAAAAGGTTTGCATCTCTTTCAGAGACTTTGGAGCCCGCATATTCCTAATTATCTTGAGCTTCACTCGGTCAATTGATAATCCTTCTTTTGAGATGATTTGCCCAAGCAAAATTTCGCACCTTACACAGAAAGTGCATTTGTCTGGGTTCGAACTAATCTCGAACTCGTAACATCGTTGAAAACATTTTTCCAGATAGTTCAGATGGTCTTTCTACATCACCATATAAACAGAAATCATCCACGAATATTTTCATAAACCTTTCCAGGTAATCATAAAAGGCTTTCGTCATAACCTTCTGGAAAGCTACTGGCGAATTTTTTAGCCCGAACGGCATTACTTTATAGGCATACGCCCTCCATTCTGTGATGAATGCAGTCTTCTCCCTATCCTTCTCAGCAATCTGTATTTGATTATACCCACTAAACCCATCCAAGAAGCTACATAATTCATGACCTGCAACCTCATCCAGAATCTGCTCGGTCAATGGTAAAGGAAAATGATCTTTTACCATAAAAGAATTAAGCTTACGGTAATCCACACATCCCCGTAGATTATTGTCATTGTACATTGGGTACAATGACAATGGGACTTAACCACGACGTATAATCAATAGCATATATAAACTCGACCTTCACAGTTTCTCTATCTCGGCTCAAACTCGTTTCGCATGTTTTGGATTCATTCTATAGCGTTGTTATTGTACAGGTCATGCATCAATGTTGACATCGACGGTGTGCTAATAAATTTCCTTTGGTACACCACGTAATTTATCATAAGACCATGCAAACACAGCTTTGTACTTCTTGAATAATTCAGTTGCTCGTTGAATAAACTCGGGGTCGTTATTACCGCCAATTGATATGTTTTTTAGGTTGTCCTCCATCCCCAAACTAATTTTGATCAATGCTTCCCTAGCAATCTGGGTGGGATGCAATCGTGCGGGCTCTTCCTTTAACATTCGGGTTTCTTTAATAACCTCCAAAAAACTCTGTGAAACTCGTTCGCACTTTGCATTCACCGCTATCATTTGTTTGTCCTTCTGCAATGACCCTTTAATTAAAGTCTGTCTGAACTTCCTCCATCGCAAATAGATTAACAACCGTAGATAGATGAGCCTCTCCTATTGGTATGTAATCCAGATACAAACTTGTCAATATAAATCCTCTTTGGATTTCTCTATCATCGTTTGAATCAAAAATTCCTCAACCGTTTCAACTCCCACTGGTCGAACTACAAAATCCAACCTTCCTTGATGGGTTTTGTAATTGGATCTTTTTCACTTCTGCAAGGATTGTCACAATGCTCATTGCCCAATCATAAACTGCTTTGGCAGCTCGCAACCAAGTCGGCCTAATAAAACTGGGTAAACATCCGTACCCACGGGTAACCACATAAGAACGAAATTTAACAAAAAATTTCAATCCCTTAAT
>MU834031.1:0-49977 GCA_029204225.1 Diphasiastrum complanatum
TAAGTAATGAAAAACAACAAAATTGTAAAACAACAAAAGTCAAAATGAGTGGATTTGTAAAACAACAAAAGTCAAAATGAGTAGATCTTTGATCACGTTGGTAGATCTGGCTGCCAAAACTTGCATAATCGGCTGCCATTTACTGGGGTATCAAATCTTCTACCATCCAGGTGTTCCAAAATAACTGCTCCGTACGACAATATTTCTTTCACTTTGTATGGTCCTTCACCTGTAAATTTCTATTTTCCTTTGATCAATTTTGTCTTGTACACCAAAGCTAGATCTCCTTCCTTCAGACCTTTTTTTATGTAAACGACGATCATGCCATGCCTTACGACGAGCTTTTTCTGCTGCTAGTGCATGGCCTGCCATCAATCTGGTTTTACAAAGTTTATGCAAAGCCTCATGACGGAGTTGTAGCATGATCCAACCATTCGGTTGCTGCTATGTGTAAAGATGGTACTAAAAAAATCGATCAACATAACAACATCTTGATAATAGACAAGTTGAAATGGTGTCTGGTTTGTACTAAGTTTATAAGCTGTTCTGCATGCCAATAATGCTGCATGAAGTTTATGTTCCCAATCAAAACGACTTCCTTCCATTGTCTTTGTCATAATATTGCAAAGAATCTTGTTGGAAGATTCTCCTTGTCCATTACCTCTCTGATAATACGGAGTACTTAACCGATGAATAACAAAAAAGTCTTCCAATAGACACTTGATCGTTTCGTTGAAAAAAATGTGTTCACGATCACTCACGATCTCAACAGGACACCCAAATCTAACGAAAATATTCTCATATAAAAACTTAGCCGTAGTCTTTGCATCATCAACACGAACTGCTCTTGCTTCGATCCACTTGGTCATCTAATCTGTCGCTACGATGATGTATTTGGCTAGAGTACCTCTTGTCGCAGGCTGAATAGGACCAACATAATCAAGTCCTCATTTTTCAAACGGTACTTGTGCCAAAACCGGATGTAAAGACTCATAGTTCCGCTTTGTAGGGTGACGTTCTCATTGACATACATCACATGACTGAATATATTTCTCTCTATCCTTATGAAGTGGATTGCAAGATCTTTCAAACAGTGATATCAGATAAAAAATGTCCACCTCCCATTCCATCATGTGAAAACATGATTAGATCAAGCACTTCATGTGGCAAAACTCATCTTCTCAGAATATCATCCATTCCACGTCGATACAATGGACCTGCAATCAATTGATAAGGTTGTGCCTTAACAATCCATCGCGCTTTTTGAACTTTGTTCAAAGATTTGTTAGGTTGGCCTAACATCAGATATTCAACAATATCAGTTGCCCACTCAGGTACTGTTTCAACATAAAATAACGTAGCATCTGGTAGTTCATCATCCACTTCATTATTGACAGGTGTTGTCTTTATTCTTGAGACATGATTGGCAAGATAATGTTGTTTACCCTTTCGAACCACAACTCGAAAATCAAATTCAGTCAATAATAGTAACCATCTTCCAATGCGTCCTGTATTGCATGTCTTGTTTACTAAATACAGCAATGGTTGATGGTCAGTATAAAATGCGAAGTGTGTTGCCATCAAATAGTGTCATAATTTCTTCACTGAAAATACCATAGCTAACGCTTCCCGTTTCGTGGTGGAATAATTCTTTTCAAAATCACTAAGTTGTCGACTGGCAAATCTAATAGGGTAATCCTTCTTGTATTCTCCTAATTGCGTCAAGACTAATCCAATGGCATATTTTGATGCGTCAGTATGCACATGAAATTCAATTGTCCAATTTGGAGCTCGGAGGATCGATGCAGATGCTAAGGTTTTCTTCAATTTTTCAAATACTTCCAAAGCTTCAGTTGTTCAAATTGGTACAATTGTCAATATGTATAGGCCGTGCTAGATCTGCAAAGAAAAGAATAAATATTCGATAATAATTCGCATGACTCATAAAAATGTAAACTCCTCGAATTGCTCCTGATGGAGGTAACTCCACGATGACCTTGATTTTGGAATAATCCGTAGTAATTCTATGTCTTGATATCACATGTCCAAGAACAACTCCATGAGTAACCCAAATCTGACACTTTTCTGGATTCAAGGAAATCTGATACACGAGACTGGGAGTGTGATAGGCGTATATAAAGTACGATCAGCCATAGGAATGTCGCTTAACTCTGAATTGTTATCTCGTTGACACATGTATCCTACTGTACAATCCATAGTTGCAAGAGCTTGATTCCAGTTAACATAATCTGTTTAAGAGTCATAATGAACTCCCAAAGCTTTTACTGGTCGATCACAAGTATGATCCTTTGTTGATGAATCATAATCCCCTTTCTAGACTACTAGTTTGATTGTCCAAGTTGATGGATCAACTTTAACTACACGCTCACGATTCTCAAATGTAATCTTTCCTGTTCCCCAGTTATGAATTACTTGCGCAACTCGTAACCATGGACGCCCAATAGAATGCGATAAACTGATGGTGCTTCCAATCAATCCATTACTACAAAAGTAATGACAAACTTCACAAGTATGTCTTCCACTATGCGTTTAGGATGAACTATAGTATGATTAGCTAACTTGATAGCAAAATTTGCAGGTTTGATCCTTGTGAGGCCACATTTAGCACATAGCCTTGTTGAGATTAGATGGACTGCTGAACCTCCATCTATCACGGTTACCAAATTGTTTATGTTGTATCAGCAGGGTGATATTTCTCTGCTCACTCTCCCAGGCTACCCCTACATTGAGTACTTTGTTTGATTCTTGAAAACTGGCACAAAATAGTGGTTCCTGCTGGACTGTTGGTTCTGTCTTGGTCAATCTCTCGGCTAACACTTCTTTTGCTTGAGGCACCAACTTTAGAAATTCTCCCAATGTAGTATCCATCTTGCTAGATAGAATATTCATAATCAGTTCTATTTGCGGCGCTTCATGTTCGGTCATATTGAAGGGTTCTTCACGATGGTGCAACTGAGTGTTAACATCCGTTCGTGGATTATGTAAATCCAATGGCGTCACAGGTGAAGAATGAATCTTTGTTGCAGCTTTAGCGGCTTCCAATGCCTCCTCTTCTTGTAAGTCTTTGATCCACTGCCTCATGTCGTTGTATTTCTTCTTCTCTGAGTTGAGATTTAGATACACCCCTGATACAGTAGGTAGATCAGTAGCTGGCACAGATTCAACAGGTGTTGGATCAATGACAACTCCTTTCTGCTTCTGAGCTCGTGTAACAACCATCAATGGTGCACTTGGTTCAATGGGTTGGACTGCTGGCCTTTGCTTAATTGTAATCATATTCAATGGAGTAGTTATTAGTGGTGGTTTTGGTCTTGCTGGACAGTCCTTGTAACAATGTCCATAACCGCATTCCCGACAAAATAGAGTAAACTTTCCTTTATTCGGACATTCAACAAATCTGTGATTTTCTCCACATCCAAAGCATCCAAGTGGTGCTCTAGCCCACTGTCTAGATGTTGTTGTTGCGCAGCAACATAGATAGCGTATTGCTATGAAGAACCAATCTCCTGATCAATATTGTAATTCCATTGGTCATTACCAACCAAAGATTTTGGTTCCATCATATTCGCAGAAGTAGCATGTTGTACTAGAGGAGCTGGCAAAGTTAATTGTTTTGGAAATCCAAGGCCATGGGCCTTGCCATCAGGTCCCTTCCATTTTGGATTATCTCTATATTGGAATTTAGCATATCTTTGTTGAATAACCCGAGGATTGAACGAGCAAAACACTGTCTCATGTCCAGAAGAATTGCACAGATGACAATAGGTATCCGTCATACGACGTTTCATCGTTGGACACTCATTTATGGTGTGCTTTCCAGCACAATGCTTCCAACTTTGCATCGAATTCTGATTGCATTTTCTCTAGCTGCAATTGCTGTTTCTGGCCAAGTTTTTCGAATTCATTCATCATCAACTCGACTGTTGCATTGATGTTTGTAGATGCAATAGTTGTGGATGTTGTAGTCGTTTGCCCAACTGTATATGGAAGCATACCAACGTTTGGTTCATCATTTGAATCTTCATTCTCTTCGCGTATTGCATCATCCATTGCATGTTGTAATGACATATAATCAGCTCGATGTTTAAGTTCCCGTCTAATCCTCTTAGGTAGACCTGCAGAGAACCATATAATCATAGCGTCATTATTAATTAGTTCGAGATCACACTCGAATCGGAGATGCTTGACCCATTCAATGTAATCTTGCACCCTTTCCCTCTTGCCCATTTTAATTTTACTTAAAAGTAGGAAAGGACCTTCCAAGAACTTTCTGGGTTTAAATCTTGTAATTAGGCCAGCTTTAACTAACTTCTCAATCCATACATTCAGTCTCATCTTGTTTGTAAAACCAATCTTGTGCCACTCCAGTTAAGGCCATAGGAAATAGCTTAAGTTTATCTTCTGGAAAAACTTCGCCATAAACCTCACACAATTCAGCAAAGATTTTGAGAAATCTGACTGGATCTGATAATGCATTATACTTTGGCAACTCTAGACGAGGTGATCTTCTAACAATAACTTGTGGAGCAACAAACGAAGGATTAGGTAGCTCAGGTTCATTATCTGAATCAGCCATTCTTCTAAATTACTTCAGAAGAACAATGAGATTGGATCTAGATTTTTCAATTAACTCCTATCTCTCATCAGATCGGTAAAACTTTAGCACTTGTCAATAATCAGATTTTGATTTTGGGAAAAAGATCTTGATCTACAGCTTTTTTAGGACTTTGATTTAAAATATAAACCATTGTCTGCACTACTTCACCAAAAAACATATTTGGAAGTTTCTTACTTTTAAGCATGCTCCTTGCAGTTTCCACAATTGACCAATTCTTCCTTTCAGCAACTCCATTTTACTAAGGTGCTTCCGTACTTGCAAATTGTCTTAGAAAACACATGAGAATCTATAGAAAGGTACTCTCCCCCTTTATCTGAACAAAATATCTTAATCTATCTATTTGTTTCTTTCTCCACCTATGTCTTAAACCATGTGAAATACTTGAATGCCTCACCCTTATTCTTGAGAAGATATGCCCACATCTTCCTAGAATAATCATCAACGAACAACATAGAGTAAGTTGCTCCCCCATAAGACTGAGTTTTCATAGGACAACACAAATCTACATGACCACGTTCTAAAACATGTCTCCCCCTAAAGCTACTAGATGGAAATTTCTTCAATTTTTTTTAAGACAGCCCCCACAAAACTTGCGATCAGAAAAAAACTTGATGTAAACCAGTAACCAACATCCACAAGACCTGCCTGATGACCTACCACTTGAACCTGAACCTTGTACAACCTTCTTGCAAGAATGCCCTTAGCTACTACTTGATTGTCCTTCCTCTTGATGAGACACCGTTCTTCATGAAATTGTATAATCATATGTTGCTTCGTAATAGCTAAAACTGAGAGTAAGTTCTTGATTCCTAGTATATAAAGCACATCCTTAATGCCTCTAATCTTTCTTGAAGGTACCAGCTCCCTTTATATCATATGTGTAGTCATCTCCTAACTTCGCATTTGATCCATCATCTAGTTTGTGAAAACTAGATAACCACTAGGTGTCATATGTTTCGATGCACCTGAATCAATAAACCAACACTCCTCTTCCCTTGAGAAGTCACCTCAAGAAGTTAGTGCTGATCGTCAAAATCTAAAGCACTTATCTTTGCAACTTGACTACTCCACTTCCAGCGATCTGTCCTGTCCTGGTCCAGTGTTTGTCCTGCAGATCTGATCTTAATGAACTGTAGAAAGTTTCAAAACTCCTGTGATCTATCCTAGATCTGAAAAACTTCTGACCTGTCCCGATCCAGCACTCTGACAAAAGAACCTTTTGACAGTGACTTCCAACAATCTGTCTCCTTGACCAGTAGCAATCTGGCTTCCAGCCAGCAGCAACATACATAGAATTCCTCTAAAATCTGCAGAAAACAGCTCTTCAATGGGAAGTGCTCACGATCCAACAACACTATAAAACTTTGATATATTTTTAATGTCCCGTCTTGCAGATTCGTAGGCTATCTTCCAGCGATCTGCCTTCAATAATCTGCCTTGCAGGAGTGTTGCAAAGGCACCTATAAATCAGACCTCCATCAGCTAAGCAAGTCTTGGAAATGATTCAACTTGTAGTGAAACCACTCCTATGTTCTACGCTCAGATCAGAAGCACCTATGCTCTGATACGATGCCAGAATTATGAATATAATTCAAGATAAAGGAGTAGACTAATCATATTCGTACTCACACACAACAAGATGATTGAGCAATAGAAACATAACTCAGATTAATCATAAGTCTGAAGAACTCACTGCAATGGAATAAGAGATGGGGCCAGTCCTCATATAAATTTCTAGTAGCCTTAGCAAAAGCTAAAAGCATAAAGTAAAAAACTAAAAGTAAAAAGCTAATTACTGTAGTTGCTCTCTATTGGTAAAGATCCTTAAATATTCTCTTTGTGAAAAAATCATATCCTATTCTAGAGCTAGTGCGCCCTCCTACATGCAAGACTAATGGCTGAACTTTAGGACTTTGACTCCCCTAAAATAGCTCACAAGCATGGCCAAACCAACATAAGGGGTGCAAATAAACATTAATTTCTAAGTCCTAATTATAAATGCACAAAAACTGCACTTACGCCGGTAGATGAATTAAAAGGGCTTGCGGCCGACATATGAATAAAAAGAGTAACATATGTACGCGAGTATAATGAGGTGAGTCCATAACTTTTGCAAATGTATTCCAATAAATGTTGTGAATTCTCTTTGTGCAAACCAGCATCTCAACAGCAGGCTAGCCTTTGCAATTGCTGTCTTGAAAGGTTTTTACTAAACACTTATGAATAAAATTCTTAAAACGGGATATCAGATTGAAAATCAAGTGACTTGCTATTGTTGATATGCTCTTGCGGATCTTTTGAATATGATGCTTGCTAGTTTTCAGCAAATAAGCATGTAGTAAAGAGGAAGTTCTTAAGCTAAATAACAAAAACAAAAGTCCAAGTGCGTGTAGAGGTTTTTTTCCAACATGGGAGAGCATATAATGTTGAAATCAGATATTCGATGCTCGTTGATGCTATAAACAGTGTTAATTGCAGCTTTATATGGTGCAATTACTTCACTTCTGAAAGCTATTTCAGTGTCTGTAGCTAAGTTTGAGACAATAGTAGGTGAAGCAAAACATAATAATGCGCACCTTTTTTAGGGACCATTGAGTAACACGACCATCAGTAGAGATGGATACAATAGATTCTCCATGATCAGATGCAGAATCAATCCATTCTAGCTTCCAAACTGGATCATTGTGCTTTCCTGAAGAGACACTAGTCTGCATTACAGGCTCTAATTCTTTCATATTCCTTGCATCATAAACTGCAACATTCCCATTGTAAAAACCAACTGCAGCCACACATTTTTTAATTCAGAATAGACTTACAAGGTGACAACTTTGCAAATCATCTTGATGTCCACGCATAGTTTCAGCAGACAATATGCCAACAAGAAATGAAAGCAGAATACCACAGCACTAGATGACATTGTGTTACATGTACTAAATGTAGATTATTTAAACTATCTTGATAATAGAATGGCATGACCAACACAAGTCTTCATAAAGGAACGTAGCAGTTAGCTTAAGTTTCCTGTCTTGAGATTTCATGATATAAGAAAAATGTGTATTTGTAAGGAAAAGTTCGCCTTCCCAAAACTAGACTTCAACACACGTCTTCAGAATCAATAGCCTAATAGCAACCACTCCATTTTCTACCTACCACATGTTGCTTTACAGGTAATCAATCAGACAAAAAAGATAGCAAGGACCTTGTCTCTGAACACTTAGCATTTATTGCCCTCTAGGTTCCAATTCATTCAACCTCAAAAGCAGGATCAAGGCTCCACAGTTTCCGCAAAGGCAAGTTCCACGAAGGACAAAATATGGCTGCATCAATATTTGTTTAAAGATAATTGAAATGGAGAGAGCTTTCCCAAGAGCACGTTGCATCCCATCCTTTGCTTCTGAGGCATGGAGGACTTGGCCACAGTCAAGGTCTATGGGGCTTCTAAAGGGGCCCCAAGATTGTCACAGAATAGCATCTCAATTGCAAACATTGCAAGGAGAAATCCAACATTTTATAGGAGGCCATCAATAAGTACAAGCGTGCCATATATTGAAATTCGAGATTAGGAACTGTTGCACTCATTGGTCCAAGATCACACAGCATGGCCTTGTAAGATAAAAAGATTAGGTTCTCAAGGCACATGGGAAGAAATGAAGGGCCCACCAAGTGCAACTTGGCTTTTGAAGTTGTATTAAACATTCATTTGTCTTCGATGACAGACAAGCAATAGGAATTTGTCTTAGACTCGGCTAAAATAAAAACCTGCCTAGAAATGAAAAAGCCGACTATCTCAAACACAAAGTCAAGGGGTCGATCACAGTGCAACATTGTCAATAACAAAGAATAGATTGCTTTGAAGAGGCAATGAATCAGAAAATTAACTCTAGCCAGCATTTTGTTTGTATTCTATAATTTCTGATGAGTTACAAAGTTGAATTCCCCATCTAAAGGTGGTGAGCAAGCGATTGAGTTGGAGCCTCATTCCAAGCCTATCTTTCGAAACTGTATAGATTAAGTCTATTGGAGCTTGAGGAGTAAAAGGATAAATTCAAGAGTTTTTGGATAAGGGATCTATTTGACTAGTAAATAACCTTGTAGAGCACTCATCCTTGTGAAGAAGAAAGATGTGTTAATGAGGATGTCACAGATTATCATGCTGTAAATGAAGATACAATAAAGAATAAATATCCCTAGGAATATAGAATGTCTCTGATAGATACTCTAAGGCTTGATATATTTCTCTAAGATTTATTTGACATGTGAATAGCACCAATGCAGTGTGAGAGAGGCTGATATCCATAAGACGAGTTCAATGTTATGCCTTTTGGTTTGACCTATGCCCCGTCTACATTCATCAAGCTCGGGGATGGAGTGTTTGCTTCATCATAACACCTTAGCTCCAATTCCAACACCCCTAGCCCGTCAAGTCTACTCCATTGTTGACAAGATACTAACCCATTATAGAGCCTTATGTTTCTCCGGCTCTCTTCCACTTCAGGACAAGATGCTCATTATTCTACAAAGGTCGCCTCTTCGGTTCCAAAAATCTTTCCACTGTTTTAGAACCTATTTTTGTAGGCCAAGCATGGAAAAGGATCTCATCCACTTAACCCAATCTTGTATTTTGTGCCAAAAACACCTACTCCAAGAGCAAAATGTAGGGAATTGCAACAATGGACATCACCTCATAGGCCATGGGTAGATATCTCCATGGAATTTATGAAAGGAATTACCTTGTACTCAATGGCATAGTAATGCTTGTTTACTTGTGGTGGACATGTTCTTGAAGCAAGCTCACTTCGTTCCTATTACAATTACCATCACATCAACATCATATGCTCACATATGTCTATTATAAATCTTCATCTTTGCATGGGGTACCTCGTTCTATACTCAAAAACAAAGACGCTAGGTCAATAGTAGGGTTTTGGATGAGTTGACGAGGATTTTACGTATTTAGGTGGTCATGGGTTAAAGCGTTTGTTGCATGTGGGATAGTAAGGAGTACTTTCTTTGTGAGCAACCAAATATGATGAGAGCAGATGCATCACAAGAATTGATAGCAAAAGACCAACGTAGTGAATTACATCTCACAAAGGTGATATTAAGGGGGGATTTGTAAACATGTGATCGTATGCTTCTAGTAAATCACTACCTACCCAAAAATGTCCTTTGACATTGTTATGTCATATATGTTTGCCTCATTAATGCATGGTAAAGCTATATACAATAAGCCTTTGGAAGGCTCAAACCTAGCTGATTTCCTAAAATATGTTGATACTTATCCTAAGAATCAATGCAATGAAATACATCCCTTCCCCTCATGCTCAATAGTGTTGCTAGATCCAATGTAACTACTCCATGGGAAGTGAACCAATCAACTCCAAAAATAGTTCATACATCTTCATAAGTATAATACACAAATTTTTCTGTCCTATCAAGTCCCCGATATGGTAATATGTACTCCGCTCAGTACCTAGGTACTCTAAAAAGTCTTGGCCCAAAATGTAATTTATGGCATTAAGTGCAATACGGTTGCTAATAAAAGAATGTGCACTGTTTGTATCAACCAATCCATTAAGCTCTTTTTGTAAGAAGCGTAAGCATAAGCATATGTGGCATGGGCCACCTCTACCAGTCCATACAACATAAGTTGTGCAAGCCACTTCACCATGTTTCTAGGAGAATTTGCAATATTTCTGGTCCTCTCTAAAATATGACAATATAAAACGTTGTATTTGTCGCCAACCTATGCATCATGTAGGTCCACAACGTTGGTCGCATTAGGCATCTGCCTACAATCCCTAGCCATATAAGTTGAATCGACTTACACACTTGAAACATAGGCACTTATCTCTGATGTCTACCATTTTTATCAAGAATACTTTCCAAAAAAGAAGTACAAAAACTAAAAACATTGCAGCTAGCAATAGTATCAAAAACAATCATAAAGAAAAATGGTAGCAATAGAAGAAAGAACGTCAATGTTGAGGTTATTGGAGTTAATGTTTACATTATTACCCCTAACGTTGTCATCTAGATTAATTAGGATTATTGTGCCACACCTGAGTGCTAATTCCAGGGGCCATTACCTATATTTAGTAAAAGTCAAGTTAGACTATATTTATACAAGTTTAGCTATAGATAGGTGTTGGTGCTTTTAACATATAGAGAGAGATTAATCAAGCAATTGCTTTTGCTTTTGCTTTTGGCATAGAATTTGTTTTGCAGGTAGAGAAAGATCGTTATAGTACAGCAGGGTCAGGTAGCTAGAATCGCTACAAATCTGTTTGCTAAAGATTGTTGTTGCAAGTTCAGATTGCTAGAGGTGCTGAAAAACAGATTGCTGTTGCAAGTTCAGATTGTTATAGGACAGTTTGCTGGGACTTCACAAGGAACTATTTGCTAGAAGAGAGATAAGATAGCTCACTAATCTGTAAGGATTTTTCAGTTTGCTGGAGTTCGCTGGAAATGAAAGCCAGGATCACTGAAAATTCATCAAACTTGATCGCTGGAGTGGACTGGAAATTGTTCACTGGTTGAGTTCAGACTGATCGCTGGTTTATAACCAGATTATAGCTACTAATTGTTCGCTGTGTTGGCTGGAGGTTGCTTGTTGGATACTGCTAGATTGATCATAGGTCTATGGAGACTAAGAAAGGGATAGTTAAAGTTCGAGCATTTTGGTGCAAGTGACTCTATGTGTGAGATAAAGGGAGGAGATTCCAAGGAGAAGATAATGTCAAGTATTTTTTGTGAGAAAGTATTTGAGGAGGAGTATCAGTTACTTTGTATGAGGAAGTATTGCATATGTTTTATCTTTCTATTAGGGATGCTCTATTACTTGCAGATTTGATTTGGTTCATAGACGACATTCTATTTTTATCATTGTTGGAGAGTGATTGGAGTGCAAACATGGAGTGTATATCCAAAGGGAGTAGTTCAGCTAAGTCCATCAAGTCCATCACAGGTGGTAACTTATGAAAGTACCAGAACAATTGAAGTGGATTCAATTCCAGGAATCGACACAAGTGGAGTGGTTGTTGATGTATGAGATCTGATGTTGATATTTATCTGTTTTCTATTTATGATTGTCATCGTGGTGCTATGATAATCAAAGAGGATTACTTTTTCTTTATGGATGTTGGGGAGATCCTTACACATTTGTGGTAGCTTGGAAGATGTTCAAAGAGACCAAGGGAGTCAATCTTCAAGCAAAGTTCTCAAGGTTAAGGAAAAGGTTATCATGTCTACATAATTTGATTCAGGGGGAGCCAAAGTTCTTTGATTCAAAGGAAGTCAAGGAATTGGGTGATATGTTGCACTCATGGTGGTCACACATATATACTAAAGGAACATGAAGAGTGAAGCAAGACATTGGGAAGTCATATGAAGCAGGTTCATATGAAAAGGATTGACATATGAAGGAACTCTACATCGACATACAAAGGAAGTTCTACATTGAGTAATGAAGACATTGAGATCAAAGTTGATCATGGATTGTAAATCAGGACATGAACGTCATGGAGGATACGTATGCATACTTGTGCTATGCATAGTGTAAAAAGTAAGGGGGGAGTGTTAGAGTTAATGTTTTCATTATTACCCCTAATGTTGTCATCTAGATTAATTAGGATTATTGGGCCATGCCTGCGTGCTAATTCCAGGGGCCCTTACCTATATTTAGTAAAATTCAAGTTAGACTAAGGTTATACAACTATAGCTATAGATAGGTGTTAGTGCTTTTACCATCTAGGGAGACATTAATTAGGCAATTGCTTTTAGATTGTTTTTGCTTTTGCTTTTGCTTTTGGTGTAGTGCACCCTAGCTCATGTGCGATGGGACATAGTTGGAGTTTTCATCACTTCTGTTCTCTCTCATGTGTTTGGTATTGTCTAATAACAATAGAAATCTTGTCTTGGGTTACTTGTATGATCAAGTCGGTTTTCTAACAGAAGTAGGCTATTGATCATAGTATGTAGAAGCAGCCTCCTGTCAACAATCATTGCCAAACAAAGAGGACAGCCCCTCAATCATCAAGAAAATAAGTCAATGGGAAGTAGACACTAAAAATCAATTCAGCCACCACAAAAGAATCACTGCAAAAAATTTCAACCAATGAATGAATCCAAAAATCTGAACAATTCGATCTGAGAAAGTGCTTTAATACCAAGTTACGAACGTAAATCACTGATATAGCATCACATAGAAACAAACTGATTAAGCAAATAGCATACTCCAACAAAGAACATTGAAACAACATCAAACATAGTCGATGGTTGATCCTCTACAAGGAAGAGCCATGAGTCTCCTACAAAAAGCTCAAGAGGAATCAAACAATAAGGTATTGACTAAAAGCTTCCACTTCCTATTTATATTCTACTAGGGTCAGGACTCAATGTGTAATATGCAAGTGAGAGAGTTCAAATGCTTCCCTCCAAAATAGTGTGCCTCGCCATCCAAGCCCTTACTTCCCTGTGAGTAATTCCTGCTCTATAAATCAATAGTCGTCGACCCCAATTTTAGGGCCTTTTTTGTAAGCTAGTCTTATTCTTGGCCTTTTGCTACAGCATAAACAGGTGCCCATTCAATGTTTAGGGTGCAATTACAACTCTAAATGGTGTAGACTATAATCCATAGATTATCGCATCCCATCTCTTGAGTCTCAATTGTTGATTCCTAAATAGTATATGCTCTTAGCTCAGTGCTAAGTGCTCAACGGTACTGCTTCAAGGTAGCTAAATGCCACAACTTATTAATCAAGAAAGTTGAAATTAGAAGAGCTTTTGAAAATACTCAGTAGTAGGTCCAAGGTTACAACTCACTAATAAAATCATTAGGCTTCAGCTTTTAAGCAAGATTCAAAAAACGCTAGTCGTCATAATATACATGCCATACATTAACTAGAGAATTGGGTTTCCTGAGTCCTAACTATTGATTGTTGAATCACAAATGCTAAGTGCTCAATGGCTTTAGAGCACATTGTTGTAATTCATAACTAGAAAAGATTGAGACTTGAAGGGCTCTTTCACATGGCTCACATATAAGGGAGCTCTACTACCTGTGCATTTATTTATTGGAAGTTCAAATCATACTTTCACACTGAGATGGATTAGATATAGGAGATGTTTGCACATTGATTTAGTGAAAATTATATGCAAACTATAATATTTCTGAGAGAAAATTTTGAGCAGAAAATAACTAAAAAAAAACTTGCTGAATGTTTTTTTTTCAATTCAAATTGGGTTTGTTCAACTTTCAAACCACAGCCAGTCTTCACCCATTGAGGTTTGAACCTTGGTTCAAGAAAACATTGATTGACCCAGTCAAATACAATGGATCTTGGGTCAATAATGTGAAATAAACCCTATTTGTATTATAAGTCCATATCTTCATTTGTGAAGTGGAGTCCTAAAACTTCAAACCCCTTACAATGTTTTAGAGCCAAGTTGAGCATAGTCCATGCCCATTGCAAGACTAGATGGGTTAGTTTCTTAGCTAAGTTCCATTTTGAAATAATGTATGCAGATAACTATGTTGCAAATCCATTCTCTGAGACAGATGTTCCTATGAGGTTTAAGGGAGGACTCTGATATTTCAAGATATATTTGAAAGCTAAGATTATTCAAGAGATGCACGATAGTCCTTATTCAAGTCATGTAGGTGAGTGAAAAAAATTGAAGACTTTGTCACATGTCTATTTTGACTAAAAGAGATGAAAGAGGAAGTTATTGCATTTGTGAAAACTTGTGAATAACGCGGAAAAATCCAAGTGTAGTACATGAAAACGTCATGTTTGCTTCATCTTTTTCCTATACTTTAGTTAAAAGGAGAGTTTAGATAGTATAATACAAAAATTCCTAAGACATCTTCCTAGAACTTTTAAGCAACACGAGGTGGCCGTGGATATATGTGCTAATTTTGTTCCTTTAGGGTAAGGATTCTAATGGTACTGATGTGGCTAGATCTTATTTGAAGATTATATTTCCTACATTTGATTTGCCTAAACAAATTTTCAATAGTAGAGACTCTAAATTTCTTGACACCTTCTAACATAATTTCTTTGAGCGTTTAGGTAATAGATTGAGATTTGGTAGTGAGGATCGTCCTATGCTAGATGGGAAAATAGAAAGAGTCAAAACAATCATGAAAGATACATTGAGGGCCTATGTGGACAACAAACTTATTTGAAAAGTGTTCCTATGGTAAGACATGATAGGTGGTGATACATCAGTGCTAGCATGTCACCTTCCATGGCTATGTTTGGAAGAAATCTTAGGTCTCTTATTTCAGTTGGTATTCCTGCTTCAAAACGTAAGGTGGTAGAGGATTTGGGTTTTTGGCATGCATAACTTATTGCTACATTGCAAGAGTACTCTGCACAAGCCACGATAGAATGATAAAATATGCCAATCACAAAAGAAAATCTCTACTAGAGTGCATTTGTTTGAGAGTCATCTTTCCTACTTATCTGAAAATGAGAATTATGATATCGCTAGTGAGAGAGAATAACCCTAAGTTAACTCCACGTACTATGATCCATACAAATTGTCCAAGCAATCATGATGTTTGTAACTGTTGGAATTTCTCACATTCTCATATTGCTGGATTCGCATCTCAAACTACAGATAGACCTTAAGGAATCATTATGTGCCTCTCTTGTTATATGGGACCCCGTTGCCAAGGGTTACCCCCATGCTATTGCCCATAAGGAGTAGGGGGCACGTCCTAGGATGAACTAGGCCTTGTTTAATCCCAAAATCTATCATTCCCACTCTCATATATAAGTATGATGGAATGGCGGGGGACGATAAACAATTTTGTTGCTTTCTAGTGCATGGGAGTTGATGAGAAGACATTGGAGGGAAGAGGAGATAAGTTTTCATTGACTACATGAGAGGAAGTCCCAATCGATGCTCATGTAAAGAGCGAGTGCTTGGCTGGAATTGGTGGTAAGGGAAGATAATTTTTTGTCGTCTCTCTTTTTCTTTGTTGAAAAAGTAATATAACTTTAGACAAGTTCCCATTAAAATGCTCTTTAAACCCTCTGGCATTTTGGAGCTTCTTCCATATCTGTTTCAGACTACAACCTTCTAGAATGCATGCAATCATGTATCACTATCATTCCTAAGAAAATCCGAATATAAGCAACATTTGGAGGCATTAAACTCCAAAATATACTAATCTTAACAAAAGTAAGCTCAAAAAATGGACTTCATTTGCAACTACTTTAGGTAGAAAATCCAGCATTTTCAAGAAAAAACAAATTATAGATTTTACTCTTCATTATCACAAATAACATTTATTCTTGAATCTTTGTAAAGTGTAAATTGAGGGGGTGACAGTCACCAATACAGGGATGCTGAATCGTTCTAGTTTGCTATATTTTGTATCTTGAGGCTTGAATTGAATGACATACAAAATATGCACTATGTGCTTTGGGTAACATCTCTAACTTAGCTAACATAACTTACTCAACAATAATACCTAATCAAAATTTTCTAAGGAAAAAAGATTGCAATTGCATCTCTAATTGTAAACTTATATTAGAATATTTAATCAAAATTTCATCACCTTTCCTTACCAGCTAGTAGACTTGGACTATTGCTTGAAAAATCAAGAGCTGTAACACCAAATGTTGTAGGTATGCAAGCATGTGGAAATCGTGGATTTTTCAAAGACCAAAAAGCTATCAGACCATCCTTTTGTGATCCAAACTCATATTGTCCATATCCTACTATCAACAAGTCTTTCCTTGCCTACAATATCCAGATTCCATAACCAATAGTCTTCACTTAATATGTTTAATGAATTTTAGCGTTTTAGAGCACTAGGTATTTAAAGCACAATAACATACCAATGCAATTCACTTTTGGAAGGAGGTTAAAATAAATATGGGATAAGGTTAAAAGTTCCATAAATGCACAACATCTATAATGTCAATGACAATGCCTATGAATAAAGAGTGCATCCCAAAAGTAGCTACTTGAACATGAACTTTAATTATTTTAACATCATGCTTGTGGGCCGTACCGATAGATATAAGGTTGTGTGCAAAATCCAAAGCCAATGTATAAGACGAACAACTTCAATAAGAAACTACACCAAGTAATTTTATAACAAACTTCTATTCTTATATCTTAAGAAGTAAAGTTACCTGCCTACTATAGATGAAAGCCCATGTAAATCATCGAAGAAGAGGAACTTATAAATGTACTCGTCAACAAAAATCATGGGAAAATATCCAAGGATTTAGCATGGAATGTTCTACGGTAGGATGATGGATCACAAACCATCATTTCTAAAAGCTACAAGAACTACACCAAGTAATTTTATAACAAACTTCTATTCTAAAATCTTAAGAAGTAAAGTGTTCTGCCAACTATAGTTGAAAGCCCACGTAAATCATCGAAGAAGAGGAACTTATAAACGTACTCGTCAACAAAAATCATGGGAAAATATCAAAGGATTTAGCATGGAATGTTCTACGGTAGGATGATAGATCACAAACCATCATTTCTAAAAGCTACAAGAACTTCTAATAAAAACCACTGACAAACTTTGAAATGATAGTTGAAAAAGGCAAAGAATGCTACACACATTTCTTATTTGCCAAAGGGTCAAAAGACTTGTTATACAACTGATCAAATAGTGATTCTCCAACTAAGAATATTGAAAGAACATCAATTACAGTAAATAAATATTCCTCTACAAGGAAGACCAGTAGGTTTGATACAAAGAATTCAGGAATATCAAATCATAAGCTATAGAAAGATAATAAAAACCTATACATGCTAGTTTGGAGACCCTCAAGGGAAACCTGCCAAAAGCTACAATAGGATTTAGAGCTCTTGCACCAATAACTAAGAGTAAAAATAAGCACAAAGACTTGGACTTGCACCCCTTCTAGAAACGTCCAACCATATGGTCAAAGTAAAGATCGGGCTCTTTAAAATAATGAGTAGGACGTAATAATAAATTTAGGCCGTATGACCAATCATAGTTCCCTGTGGTACCACCATTATGGTACCGCCGGTATATATATATCTAAGGAAGCGGGATATATATAGTATATATATATATATATCATAGTACCCTCTGGTACCGCTGGTATTGTACCGCCGGTACCATATCAGTGGTACCGCCGGTACGGTACCGCCCTGGGATCCGCGGTACCAGGGCGGTACCATTTTTAATATTTTTTTTTATTTTTTAATATATTTTTCGTAATTTTTTTTTGCATATTAACTACCAAAAAAGGACAAAAAAAAGTAAAAAGAGGGGGTTCTGGGTGTAAAAAAAAAGGGTACAGTACATGATGCAGGGGACTGTTGCAATGGCACATGGGCACTGCGAGTGAGCAGACCGAGGGGCCAATGGGAGACCAACACAGGGGGGTAGCATCACATGGGGGCAAGTACAGAGGCACATGGGCATTGTGGGTGAGCAGACCATGGGCCCAATGGGAGACCAACACAGGGGGGAGCATCACATGGGGGCAGGTACGGAGGCACATGGAGGGATGATGGGGATCCACATGGCCGATCAGGCTGTGGGGATAAATAGGCACTCACAATGCCATTGTGGTCGGCATTTTCAGAGGCTGTGAGAGGGCTAGTGATAGACAGTGAGAGAGCAAGCGAGAGCCGGTGACAGGCTGTGAGAGGCTGTTTGAGAGCCAGGGTGCTGTGAGAGGGTGTTCAAGGATCAGGGTGCTGTGAGGAGAAGGTCGATCGAGATGGCTGAGCGAATACCACCGAAGCCCGAGGGCGAAGCCAGGAGAAAGCTTGAGGAAGATATCCGAAGGCACAACGAGAGGCATCGGAAGCAAGAGGCAGATATCCGAGAGATGCTGCGACAGACTCGACAGAGAAATCCGGAACCGGAGCCACCCGCCCCCGCTGTGGATCCTGTCCCCGCTGTCGAGCTGGATCTGGATGAGCAGATCGGAATGAATTTCACACGACGACAGCTCATCATGGTCAGGGAAAGGGCGGCCAGACGTCGGGCTAACCAGGAGGCAGCTCGGGCTAACCGGGAGGCAGAGCAAGAGCGACAAAACAATGCACCAGACGAGGGCGAGGAGTCGGTGGAGGATCAGTGAGGGATGTTTAGAATAGATGAGGTCCACCCGTATGTGGCGGACTGTTGCTATGTAGTTTTCGGCAGTTTATGGTGCAGCAAATAACTAGATGGCTGCTTAAAAAAATGACAGTATATGTGATGTTATCCTGATACAACGGTTGAATATATACATAGTTGTTTTTTGTGCAACGCGAGCCTGGTCATGTAAGATGCAATGTTTGTAATTTTTTTAAATGCAGATGTATTACATGTGTTTATTCAATGTCGTTTGGGGTGTAGGGGTGATTGCTGTGCTCATGATGTAGGTGCATATATGTGAAGCTAGCATTCACTTCAAACGAAATTAAATGAAAATAGGATTCACACACGCACATAGAATTCTTCAACATAAAATAAAGCATCACATGTACAGAGCGACATACGCACAATGTGCAGCAAATAATGTAGGCCAAACACTGTATATAATGTGAAAAATCATCTGAGTACAATGGTAGACCGACTGCTAGAGACAAACTACTGAAACTAAAACAATAGAGCCACAATCAATGCTCTGGCTCTGACTCAGACGAATGCTCTGGAGACAACTCAGGGCCCCGAGCTGACTCTCGCAGCCGATATCTCTGCCTGTCTGGAACTGGCATGGGCTGTGTATCCGAGGGGGAAGACTCGTCATCCTCATCCTCCCAATCAGCCTCCGCATCAGCCCCCAAGCAGGCCAAACCAACAACACCTGCTCCAACTGGCTGTGATACTGCACCTCTACCTGTACCTGGAGCCCTGCGTGGTCGTCCTCTCCTCCCTGGCAGTTTCTGTGCCTTGCCTTTCTTGTTCGGTGCACCCTTGGGCCTGCCTGGTCTCTTGCGGACAAGAGGAGCTGTCAATGCCTCGTCACCCCCATGCAAATCACCTGGCTGGCTAGGCTGGGCCCAAGCTGAGGCCGGCTGGGATAGGGAAGCAAAAGAGGGAACTCCCTGTGCAACTGAGCGAGGAGGATGAGCTCGTGGAGTGTGTGCCCGTGGGGCTGCTGCAGGTGGAGGAACTGGCTGTGCAGGAGGCGAGTACAGTGGCGATATGTACCGAAAGGGGCGCTGTGGTGGCCGGTACTGGTACATCCTGGGTGCTGCCAAAGGAGGAGGATGTGACGTGGGTGCTGCCACTGGAGGAGCCACTGTGGATGTGGGAGCTGCAAGAGAAAACCTGGGCACAGATGGTGGCCTGCCATGGAGACCTGGTGCTGCAGAAGAGGACGGCGATGGAGGGGATGCAGGCCTAAATGGCATCGGTGGCACTGGAGGAGCTGTGCGACGCACATACACCCTCTGAGGAGCTGGAGGAACTGTAGGCACCTCATGCGGCTGCTCTGGCTGGGACTCTGTGTGTGGCATGCTGGCAAGAAATGATGGGGGCGCCCTGACACTCGGCATCTGCTGGGCCTCTGAATCCAATGTGGCAACCAAGTCGGCCAGCTGGGCATCCGAATACAAATGCTCTGGGCTCTGGGACTCATCCTGTGCACCAGCCTCTAAATCATCCTGTGCACCGACCTCTGAATCATCCTGTGCACCAACCCCTGAATCAACCCAAGCCTCATCCCGTGCCTCATCATGTGCACCCTGTAGACCCTGCATGGCCTCCCAATCTGTGCAATGAAAGTCATCAGGTGCCTCCTCTGGTGTGCTGTCGTAGTAACGGCCATGACTCTGTGCTGCACGCATCCAAACATCTGCGGGACCAGCATCTAAACCACTCTGCCCTCTATCAAGAGCCTCCTCCATCATGTCGACATAGGTAGGTATGCCACTGCCCCCCCCTGTGTGCCCTGCCTGTCTGCCGGTATAACCTGTGCCATGTGTCCCACCTCTGCCACGTGATGCACCTGTGACCCCTGCCCGTGGCGTGTGCCCTGCACCTGTATAATCTGCCTCATCCCTCTCTGGTCTGGCAAACACAACCCGAATGGGCTCATCCTCATCATGCTCATCCTCTGACACTGGCTCATCTGCCTCATACAATGGGGGCTCTCTGTGCTCAAGCCCAAGCTCTCTCTCTCTCATCTCGGCAAGCTCCCTCTCTCTCTCTGCCATCAACTGTGTGCCCAGGTCATCTGCAGGCATGGGATGGGTGCTGTCCGTAGGCAAGTCAACCTGGCGCTCCAAATCAGATATCTTCGTCTGCAAGGTTTAAAATTTGCATGTCAGAGAGACAACTTTTTCAAGAAATGAAATCAACATACCAGGAGTCAACCAACATGCTATGAAAGATTAGCTTATCACCTGCAATGCGCTCGTAATGGTCGGAAGCCTCCTGGCGAGACGTGCGTTGGTGCTACAGAACACCAACCGCTCCAACTGACTCACTGACAACCGGTTTCTTCTCCTCGTGTGAATCAGTGCCCATGTGCTCCAATTACGCTCACACACAGAGGCAGCACAGTCCTGTGGTGCGTGCATTGAAATACTTCAGCACATTGTGGCAAAGGTGAAACTTCAACGAAACACAAAAAATGGAGGATAAAATGAGATGCATACCTGAGAAAGGACACGCAGTGCAAGACGCTGTATAGATGGGTATGTGCTACCGAACATGGTCCACCAGGTAATGGGTAGCTGCCTCCTCTCTGGATCCTGGGCAGCCGGGTGGCCGAATGTGAAACGAAATGCAGCGAGCTCCTCCATGAGCCTGATAGGATCCAAACCTATGTGTGGACCCACCCTGTGAATGTACTGAAGCCAATCGGCCTCGAGCTCCCTGTCTGCGATCTGTGTCGGAGAGAGGAAGAGGGGATGCAGCATGTGTGCAACGCTGTGGATACTCCTGTGGAAGTAGTTCCATCGCGTCTCCCATATGAACTTCAGCTCTATCATCCTGCAGGTGAGGGGCATGTGGTTTAGGGCATTACGAAAAAGCTTAACATTGACAGAAAAACAAACTAGCAAGTACTGAAAAGATAAAGGTCAATTGCAACACTGTACCGCTTACCTCTCTGGCTGCAAGATGGGCAGCTGCAGGAACTGTCCAATCCGGTCCATGAGCTCATACACCAGTCCAAGTGTCGACCCCTCGCTGTCAGCCATGCGGAGCACAATGTAGAGTGGTCGAAGCAGTCCTGACAATGTCTGTGCATCCCTCCAGAACTGGTCTCCCCTCACCGTGGAAGAAAAGTGCTCCCCATCCTCAGTGTGCGGAAATGTACTGGCACCCCAAAGATCACTGGCAACCATCTGTAGAAGCTGGGCCCTGCACCTGATCAAACGGTCGATGACCACCAAGTCGAATGCAAAGCGCGTGGGGGCTGGCTTACGGAGGTCCAGATGGCTAAACACCCGGAACATGGCAAGAACACGCCTCTTTCTGGTGACAAAAGTCACCAGGAAGAGGGCCTCCCGGACGATGGCTCTAACCCAGGGAAGTGCTCCAATGTCCCCCATCAAAAGGTCTATGCCGTGGGCTGCACAGGGGGTATGAACAATATGAGGGAACTCGGCCTCTAGCAGTACACCCATCTGAATGCAGTTCGTGGCATTGTCCGTCACCACCGTGACGACATGCTGTGGGCCTATGGCTAGGATGGAAGACCTGATGACATCAAACATGAACTCTGCAGATATGACTCTCCCCCCCCTGCTGCAATCCACTGCCCTCAAAAACTGTGTGCCCATGCAGCTGGAGACCAGTATGTTGAGGATCGGCCTCCTCCTGACATCAGTCCAGCCATCGGACATGATGCTGCAACCGTAAGTGGCCCAGTGCCGACGCAGAGGCTCCATCTCTCTAGACAAGGACTCGACCCTATCCCTCAGCATGTGTGTGCGGACAACCTCTGAACTAGGGACTCTCCAGCTAGGGCTGACAGACTGTGCAAGGCGGAAGGCCCTTCTGAAGGGCTCAGAGTCGGTGATGGCAAAGGGCAGGTTCAGCTCGTAAACCAGACTGGCCACGGCCTGTGTGGCCTCTCTGTCCATGTGCGGCTGATGCGCGCCGCGAATGGTCTGCTGCACGAGGGCTCTCCCTGGTGGACGACGGGTGGTGGACCTCCAGCACGGTGCACCAACCGTGACGGGAATGGACGATGACGCGACAGGCTGGGCGCTGGTGGATGCATCGGCTGTAGACGTGGAATGGGGAGAGTGGGATGCACTGGCAGGGATGGGTGCAGCAGCATAGGTGGGGTGCACTGGTGGAGGGGCAACATCTGGCATGGGGTACGAAAACTGTTGGCTGAGGAGGTCATCCGGATGGGAAGGGAAGGAAGAAGGGATCTCTTCCACATCCTCGAAGGCCCGCCCAGTACCATCCTGGGCCTGCTCGGGTGGCGGAGAGTCCATGAGAAAGTCGTAGACTGGTGGAGTGCGAGCAACAGTGGGTGGTGGTGGAACCGCAGTGGCAACTGTCGGACGCGATGGGACGGGATCCACCGGAATCTGAGCAGATGGGGGTGCATGAGGCAGAGCTGTCTGAGGGGCAAAGGGACCAGAGGAGGATGCACTCCCTCTCCTCGTGCGTGCCAGCCAAGCAGGCAGCAACTCTGGGTTAGTCACATAAGGAGCGGTGCAAAATCGGAGAACGCCCTCCGAAATGGTGTTCTCCCCTGCCACGAGCCGCGGCCCGTAGGTGTCCAGTAGTCGCTGCCTGTCGGGGACGGTCATGCTGCCACAAGGGGCAGCATTCAAGGTGGCACCATTTTTGGCGCGTGCATCGAGCAGATGGCCTTTAAGGCGAGTGAGGGATGCAGCAAACTCGACGAGACAGTATCGGCAGCGCACGATCTTCTGACCGGTCTTGTTGGCCTTGTCGGCAACCCGCCTGACAATGTCTACCTCGTCCCACAGACCGGAAAGGTCGGATTGCACCATTGCAGATGAAATGAGGGATGGATTGCTGGAAAAAAAACAGCAGGGTTCACTGTTGGAGAGACGCTGAAAATGGGCGAGTGCAGGGCAAAGGAAATCAGATGCAAGGCAGGGCGTTGCGTGGGCGATGGGCGACGCAAGGAATCAAAGGCAGGCAAGAAAAACCAGCAGCGATGGCAGGGCGGAGAGGGCTCAAAAAAATTTCAGAGGAAATGCGAGGGGGGCGGGTAGGTTTAGGTAAAAAAAAATTAAAAAAAATATTAAATAATAAATATATTATTATATTGTGGTACCGCGGTACCATCATGGTACCGCGGTACCAGTATGGTCCCGCGGTACCGGGATCCGCGGTACCCAGTACCGCGGGACCTATGATCATAGGTCCCGCAAATCTCGGTACCACACTGGTACCGCGGTACCATGATGGTACCCCGGTACCACAATATATTAGATTATTTATTATTTTTTATTTAAATTTTTTCTTTTACCTAAACCTACCCGCCCACTCTGAAGTTTTTTTGCACCCTCTCCGCCCTGCCATCGCTGCTGTTTTTGCCTACCTGCCTTCGTTCCTTGCGTCGCCCTTCGCCAACGCAACGCCCTGCCTTGCATCTGATTTGCCTCGCCGCCTTCGCCCATTTTCAGTGTCTCTCCAACATTGAACCCTGCTGTTTTTTTTCAGCAATCCAACCTTCCAACTTTAGCTTCATCTGCATTTTTTCCCTAGTTTTCTCCATCGCAATGGTACAATCCGACCTTTCCGTACCTTGTAGAGAAAATGCAAAAACTGGTTGAATGAATGAGATTAGACAACATACCTGTGAAAGGACTCGGAGCGCGAGCGTCCTCAAGTTTGGCTGTCCAGCGCCGTAGCTCTCCCACCATGATACAAGCAAGAGCCTGTTCTCTCGGACACGTGCAAGGTCCTCGCCGAACAGCTTCAAACAGTGCCTACAGTTGAGCAGTGATGTGCGTGAGTACACTTGAGCCCGCGCAGGGAAATTGAACGAACGAAAGCAAATGACAGAGCAAGAGTTTACCTGTAACTGAGCCTCTGCTCCTCGAGCCTGCTGCGGATACTAGTGTCGCTGCTGAGGAGGCGGATGTATGAGAACCAGTCCGCACGCAGCTCCGCATCGTCGTACTGCCTCTCGCTCTGAAACAGCGGATGCAGTATGTGGGCCACACTGTGAATGGGCTGGTGAAACTTATCCGATTGTCGCTGCCACAACCGCCGAATAGGCTCCAACCTGTGGACCATACCATATGGAGGCAACAATTACATACCATCGTGTTGTAGCAGCAAGACGAAACAGAGTGTGAATGGAAAGAAAGATGGTGAGACGGAAAAAGTTATACCTAGCCGGGTCCAGCTCAGAACGCTGGAGAGACTCGCATATGCGGTCCATGAACTCATATATGAGGCCCATCGTGCACCCCTCACGATCAACGAGCCTCAGAACAGAGTAGATGGGGCGCATGACGTCCATCAGCTATTGCATATCCACCCAGAAAGGCTCCATGAAGAGGATGTCGTGGAAGGCCAACCCCTCTGGGGTCGTGGACAGGTCCATGGCGGTGAACTCTGCAGAAGTAGCCATGTGCCGCAAATCACCCTTGAGCTTGTGTAGCCGCTTAAGCATGATGAACTGGTAGGCGAAGCGGGTGCGAGCGGGCTTCTTCAAGTCGAGCCTGCATTGACAAACGAAATGAGAGGCACACAAGGAACGAGCGAAAAAAAAGAAGAACGAGCCAAAAAAATAAGCAACATCTTACCTGCTGAATGTGTAGAAAAGGGCAGTCATGCGGCGCTTGTGTGTGACGAAGTCCACAACCGCAAGTGCCCTCGTGAGAATCTCACTAACCCAAGGCAGGCGCCCGATGGAATGCAGGAGGAGGTCCAGTCAGTGTGCGGCACATGGAGTCCACACAATGGAGGGGTACTCTGCCATAAGAAGCTCCCCCATACCGCGGCAGTTGGACGCATTGTCCGTCACAACCTTTTGCGATACGTTCACAGCTTGGAAACACATTGCAATCAATGCAAAACCACGCAAAACTTCTATATCGACATTAAGCAGTAAATGACCAAGCAACCAATGAAAGAAAATTTACCAAGACAACGCGTTGTGGCCCGACCTCCTCTATCGCTGCGCGGATGATGCCGTAAATGTACTCGGCCAAATGCACTCTCCCTGCCTCGGAGGCGTTGATGCTGCACAGGAACATGGAACCGTAACAACTAGAAACAATCACGTTGATGAGTGGACGTCTACGACGATCAGTCCACCCATCAGCCATGATGGAACAGCCGTATCTATCCCAAGCCTCATGCAGTGCGGCAAGTCTCTCTCTGACTGATGCAACCCGCTCCTGGAGCAAAGGGCCGCTGTGGGTGGTGTGTAGCCGGGCCCGTAGACTGCAACTTTCGAGATAGCCTCTCGAAAGATGCGGGATGATGCCATGATAAAGGGGAGGTTCAGGTCATAGAACATCTATGCTATGGTCCTGGTGGCCTCTCTGTGCTGCCCCTCTCTGAAAGATCCCGGCATGGACATCTGTCTGGTGCCTCGGGATGTGGATGGCTGGGAGGATGTGGATCGACGATGCGGACTTGGAGGTGGTGGCATAGGTGTAGGTGCGGAAGCGGAGGATGTGGACGGGCCATGCAGATCCGACGGTGATGGCAGAGGCGCAGGTGCAACAGTGGAGGCTGTGGATCCATGGGGAGTACTGGCGGAGGGGGTACGGGTGGCTGTGGCAATGGCGGGTGCGGATGCGACGGTGGGGGTGGGGGCGGTGGCGCTAGGTGTACCAGTGGCAGGGTCGGTGGCATTGGGTGCACCAATGGAAACAGAGTCCGTGGCATCTGTGTGTCGGACTCGCAATCCCCCCAAATGTGCTCGAACCCGAGAGGCGTTCCCCGTGAACTGCTTTCGACAAAAAGGGCAACGCCACTTTTTGTCGGGCATCAACTCCACCTCATCCCAAATGGGACGAGCGGCCATATCTCTCTCTCTCTCTCTCCTCCTAGACCCTAAACCCAAGCACCCTAAACCCTAAATCCTAAACTCACACACACACACCATGTCTCCTACACGCGCGCGCACACAAATCCCTCACACTCTGTCTCTTCCTCTCTCTTTCTCACACACAAATCACCACACACACACATCTGTATGCACACAAATCAACAATATCCACACACACACACACACAATCATCACACACACACACACACAACTCATCACACACACACACAAACACCATAACTCTCTCTCTCTCTCTCTCTCTCTCTCTCTCTGCGCAACAGTCCGCTGCCCGCGCGCCCTTTTTTTTTTTTTTTTTCTTTTTAAAAAAAAACGCGTTCGGGGCCCAGACGCATTCTGGGCCCCAGACGTGTCCAGCAAATAAATTTCAGATTTTTTTTGGACGCGTCCGACTCCGCGTCCGGGTCCGGGCGTCAGACGCGGACGTGAAAAGGCCGCGTCCGGCCTGGACCCTCATGTCTGATATATAGATCCAGCGGTACCAGGATCCGCGGATCCTAATACTGTGGATCCATGATGATCTGCGGTACCATAATATATAATAAATATTTTTTTTTTAAAATAATAATAATAATAATAGAGTGGGCAATATGGGTATCAACTTGAAGCTCTTTTGAACCTACCTTTTGCCATCACCGATTCTGAGCCCTTCAGAAGGGCATTCCGTCTTGCACAGTCTGTCAGCCCTAGTTGGAGAGTCCCTAGTTCAGAGGTTGTCCGCACACACATGCTGAGAGATAGGGTCGAGTCTTTGTCTAGAGAGATGGAGCCTCTACGCCGCCACTGGGCCACATATGGATGCAGCATCATGTCCGATGGCTGGACTGATGTCAGGAGGAGGCCGATCCTCAACATCTTGGTCTCCAGCTGCATGGGTACACAGTTTTTGAGAGCCGTGGATTGCAGTAGAGGGGGGAGAGTCATATCTGCAGAGTTCATGTACGATGTCATTAGGTCTTCCATGCTGTCCATAGGCCCCCAGCATGTCGTTACGGTGGTGACGAACAATGCCACCAACTGCGTTCAGATGGGTGTCCTGCTAGAGGCCGAGTTCCCTCACATCGTCCATACCCCCTGTGCAGCGCACGACATAGACCTTCTCATGGGGGACATAGGTGCACTTCCCTGGGTTAGAGCCATCGTCCGCGAGGCCCTCTTCCTGGTGACTTTTGTCACCAGAAAGAGGCGTGTTCTTGCCATGTTCCGGGTGTTCAGCCATTTGGACCTCCGGAAGCCAGCCCCCACACGCTTTGCTTTCGACTTGGTGGTGATCGACCGTCTGATCAGGTGCAGGGCAAAGCTTCTACAGATGGTTGCCATTGGCGTGCCAGTACGTTTCAGCACACTGAGGATGGGGAGCACTTTTTTCCACCGTGAGGGGAGACCAGTTCTAGAGGGATGCGCAGACATTGTCAGGACTCCTTCAACCACTCTACATTGTGCTCCACATGGCTGACAGCGAGGGGTCCACACTTGGACTGGTGTATGAGCTCATGGACCGGATCGAACAGTTCCTGCAGCTGCCCATCTTAGCCATAGAGGTAAGAGGTATAGTGTTGTAATTGTTCTTTATCTTTTCAGTGTTTGCTAGTTTGTTTTTCTGTCGATGTTACGTTTTTTCCAAAATTTGCTTCGACTTCGTGCAGGATGACGGAGCTAAGGTTCATCTGGGAGACGCGGTGGAACTACTTTCACAAGAGTATCCACAACGTTGCACACATCTTGCATCCCCTCTTCCTCTCTCCGACACAAATATCAGACAGGGAGCTCGAGTCGGATTGGCTTGAGTACATCTACAGGGTGGGTCCACACATTGGCTTGGATCCGATCAAACTCATGGAGGAGCTAGCTGTATTTCGCTTCGAGATGGGCACGTTCGGTCACCCGGCTGCTCAGGATCCAGAGAGGAGGCAGCTCCCCATTACCTGGTGGACCATGTTCGGTAGCACCTATCCCTCCATACAACGTCTTGCACTACGGGTCCTTTCACAGGTATGCATCTCATCTCATCCTCTCTTGCTGTGTTTCGTTGACATTCCACCCGTGCACATGTGCTGAACCATTTCGTTGCACGTACCACAGGATTGCGCTGCCTCCGTGTGTGAGCGTAATTGGAGAACATGGGCCCTCATTCACACGAGGAGAAGAAACAGGCTGTTAGTGAGTCAGCTAGAGCGGTTGGTGATTTGCAAGACCAACGCACATCTCGCCAGGAGACTGTCGACCATTACGAGCGCATTGCAGGTGTGATGGGCTATTCTCCCATAGCATGTTGGTTGACGTCTCACTAAAATGTAGGTTTCAGTTTCTGATCAAGTTGTTTTCCTGACATGCTCAATTTTGACCTTGTAGACGAAGATATCTGATTTGGAGTGCCAGCTGATAGGTGACATCGACACCATGCCGATATTTGGCAGGGGCATGTGGGTTGAGCTTGAACTCATACAAGAGGATGTGGCTACGTCCCATGGTATAGGTGCCCGCAGATGGAGATGCGACCATTGCATTTTTGAGTTCACCAGGTCACTCACCAAGATTAGGGCCCATTGGTGCAAGGGCTAGCCATGTAGGGGATACGGGTGCAGGGCCTAGCAACAGACGGGATACAGGTGCAAGGCCTAGCCGCAAAGGGGATACAGGTTCAGGGCCTAGTCACAGAGGGGCACCAATACCACCTACCCATGACAGGCACTCGGTGCCTGCCACACATGCAGGGGCACCTGGGCCTTCTGCCACTCCATTAGAGCCCTCACAACCATCAACACCATCAATTGTTGGTGTCACAGCCCCAGATGCAAGTCCTCGTATGGGTGGGGAGAGAGACATACCACCTGCCATGCCATCAGCAGATGCACATCCCAATGCCCCATCTTATACCACCACAGGGTAGGTCAGACCCCAACCGCCGACACACGCACAATAGAGACATGTTAGGGCGAGGGCATAGCAGACTACATTGGACAAAGGGTGGCAGAGGCGCCAGCACGAGGTTACCATGAGAGCAGTGGCCCAAATTTTTTAATAAGCTGCCAATCTATTCGACATTGCTAACACACATTTTTTCAGAGAGATGATGCGTCAGGCGACAACAACAGATTCCTCATGGGCACCTCCTAGGAGGGAGAGAGTTGATAGACACACGAATCCTACGCCAAGAGGAGAGCATCACACGAGAGTCGAGCCCTATTTGAGCAGCCTGGTAGACGTAAGTAACTTGATCTTTAATGTTTTTCATTTTGAAAGTTTCTTTTGTGTTTGTTGCATCTTCCTGGCATGTCTTTATAGTCCATACGTGATCGATATGGCAAGTGTATCTAATTTGTGTTTGACGGTATTTGTTTTGTAGGTACGATTGCTCCATATTGTCCGACAGATGGATTGACATTCGTCACAGATCCGTCGTGAACGGTCTCATGTCCGCTTGGCACCATGTTTTCACAAGGGGTGGATGCACTCTTGGTGGTGCAGTCATCACCGCAGAGTTCATCTCAGATGCAGTGAATTCTGCCATCAAGGAGATTGGGGCCGAGCACATGGTTCAAGTTGTCACAGACAATGCCACAAATTGAAGGCAAATGGGAGAGTCGTTGATGCACAAGCACTCCATTGTTGGACAACATGTGATGTGCATTCTATTGATCTGCCGATCCACGACATGTGCACACTTCCATGAATCCATGAGGTATCCTCTCCATACCTTTATGCTAGTTTTGTTGTTGTCATTTCCTTGCTTTGCTCAGCCCGTATCAATTTTTTGATGAGTGCTTGTCTTGCAGATTACTGCTCAGGCTATGCGCATGGTCAGCCATGACGAAGCACATGCTAGCTAATAAAATACATATTTTTTGAGAAAATGTTTTGGTCAAGTTCCGGAGACAGACGGTGCGTCCGAACGCGCGTTCGCGTCCGCGTCTGGGTGTAGACGCGCCAGGGGTGCGTCCGGGGGTCCGAACGCGTCCGCTTTTTTTTTTTTATAATTTTTTTAGTCTTATTTATTCTAAAATAAATAAAATAAGTAAAATAAATAAGGGACGCGTCCGACAAATACATATTTTTTGAGAAAATGTTTTGGTCAAGTTCCGGAGACAGACGGTGCGTCCGAACGCGCGTCCGCGTCCACGTCTGGGTGTAGACGCGCCAGGGGTGCGTCCGGGGGTCCGAATGCGTCCGCTTTTTTTTTTTTATAATTTTTGTAGTCTTATTTATTCTAAAATAAATAAAATAAGTAAAATAAATAAGGGACGCGTCCGACCCCGCGTCCAAGGGTCGGACACGTCCGGGTCCGGACGCCGAATGCGAACGCGGATTGCCCGCGTGTCTGGCCCGAACCCTCATGTCTGATATTATATATATATATATATATATATATATATATATATATATATATATATATATATATATATAATAATAATATCATGGATAAGGGTCCGGGCCGGATTGCCCGCATCCGCTGTCCGGCCGCGGGGTCGGACGCATCCAATTTTTTTTTTTTATTTAAAGAAAAAAACCGGACCCGTCCGGACGCAGATGCAACCCTGACGCATCCGCGTCCGGACCCCGCTTCCTTAGATATATATATATCATAGGTCCCACAGTACCAGGCATAGTTGCAGCGCGATTCCCGAATCGCGATTCAGAATCGCAATCAGAATCGCGATTCCGATTCGCGATTCGGGATTTTCCCAGAATCGATTTTTTTCTTTTTTTTTTTTTGAAATTTTTTTAGGCAATATGGGTATCAGATGAAAGCTCTGATCGAGGGGATTATGATTGTGTAGTTTGCCGACTGTTTCGGGTGTGAAACACCAAAAAGTGTGTTTTCACTCGGGGAGTTGGAAGGCCAAATCATGAAGAGGCCTTACCGTCGGGGCCGGGGTCTACCGCCCCCCGAAACCCCCGTTTCCCGGGGGCTACTGTCCCCCGAACCCCCTAGAGCTTCTTGCTATATAGACACTGTAGATAAAAATGCCACCGCCCCCCTGTAGATAAAAATGGGGTCCAAATGCGCGCCGAGAAGGGCCCAATATTTATGCCCCCAACTGTATGTACATTGCACTCACATCTCCAGTGAACCAATTGCAAAAGTGATCATCATCCATACAGTTGATAGTCCAAACTGTAGCATTAACATTTACTGAAAACCAGAGCAAATGACAACCGGATAGCTACTGAAAATAAGATCTGTTTGTGCCTCATCTACTGCACTTCTGAGAGGCAAAACGCTGGTTTGACCATTGATCCCCTAAAAAAATTTCAGCAATAAGCTATTTTTCCAAAAAAAAAAAATTTTTTTTTTTTTTTTTTTGCATTCTGGGTCGCGAATCGCAATTCGCAGAATCGCGACCCGCGAATCGCAGACCCAGCGAATCGAGATTCGCTGCAACTATGGTACCAGGTACCGCGGAACCATACTGGTACCGCGGTACCATATCAGTCGGCGGTACCAAAAAAAAAAATTCTTTATTTTTTTGTAAAAATATCACAGAAAATTTTTTTAATTTTTTTTATTTTATTATGTTACCGCCTGGTACCGCAGATCCCAAGGCGGTACCGTACCGGCATTACCACTGTTATGGTACCGGCGCTACCATAACAGTGGTACTAGGGGACATTATGATATATATATATATAAAATATATATATATATATATACATAAGAAAGCGAATGGCGGACGCGAACGCGCCAGGGGTGCGTATGCGTCCGGACGCGTCCGATTTTATTTTATTTTATTTTTAAAAAATTAAAAAAAAAAAATTGTGTCCAAACCCCCGATCGGGGGCGTCCGAGGGTGCATCTGTTTTTCTTTTTCCTTTTTTCAAAAAAAAAGAAAAATAGACGCGTCCAACCTTGCGTCCGGGGGTCGAACGCGTCCGGGTCCGGATGCCGGACGCGGGCAAAACGGCCCAGACCCTCATGTTTGATATATATATATCTAAGGAAGCGGACGGTGGACACGGACGCGCGTCCGGACACAGACGCATTCGGGGCGCGTCTACATCCGCGTCTAGTTTTTTTTTTTAATTCTTAAAAAAGAATTAGACTAAAAAAAAAATTTAAAAAATAAAAAATGAAGCCACGGGTGCATACGACGGTACGGACACGTTCGTTTTTTATTTTTTTTAATTTTTTTCTTAAGGATTTTTAGTTTAAAAAAAGAAATTGGACGCGTACGACCCCGAGTACGGGGGTCGAACGCGTCTGGGTCCGGACGTCGGACGCGGACGCGACCATTCCGGCCCAGACCCTCATCCCTGTTATTATATATATCATAGATCCAGCGGTACCAAGATCCGCAGATCTCGGTACCGCGGATCCATACTGGTACCGTGGATCCATACTGATCCACGGTACCAATATATATAATATATTTTTTTTAATATTTTTTAAAAAAAAAAATTTAAATAAAAATCAAAAAAATAAAATTGAGTGGGCAATATGGGTATGAACTTGAAGCTGTTGACAAGAGCAGTGCATTTATGCAGGTTGCCGGTTCTGACGAGAGCGAACAGCCAAAAGACCAAGGGGATGCAAAACACCAAAAAGTGTGTTTTCGCTCAGGGAGTCGGAAGGCCAAATCATGAAGAGGTCGTACCCCGGACCCCAACGTTTGGGGGCTCTGCCCCCCAAACCCCCCGTCGGGGGGCTACCGCCCCCCGAACCTCCCAAGGCTTGCTGCTATATAGAAACTGTAATCTAGCCATCTCATAACCATCATGGTCTCACAGTAGACCCTATACTAACAACCGTGCTCAGTAATGGCTTCTCCTCATAACGGGGGCCTTACAAATCTGAGCTCACGGTTAACTAGTGACTACTAAACTGAGAGGTGCATTATTTAGTTGTCTAACACATTTTGTAGCTGAAAGCACCGACAACCTGCATAAATGCACTGCTCTCGTCAAGAGCTTTAAGCTGATACCCATATTGCCCACTAAATTTTTAAAAAAAAATTAAAATTAAAATTTCTTTCTTAAAAAAAATATTAAAAAATGGTGCCGCCCTGGTACAGCGGATTTTTGGGCGGTACCACGTGCCAGTATGATATATATATATATATATATATATATATATATATATCATAGATCCAGCGGTACAAGGATCCGCGGATCCCGGTACCGCGGATCCATACTGGTCCGCATTACCAAAAAAAAATTTTTTTTTTTTTTGCGAAAATAACAAGAATTCATTTTTTTTTTTTTATTATGGTGCCGCCCTAGTACCGCGGATTTTTGGGCGGCACCATAACCGCAGTACCAATGGCGATACCACGTGCCACTATGATATATATATATATATATATATATATATGACAGATCATAGATGCCGCGGTATTGGGAACCGCGGTTCCCGGTACCGCGACACCATACTGGTGTTGCGGTACCATGTTATGAACAAATTCACAAATTTTGATATCAATGATGCATAAAAGACAGCAAAAAGCATTCACAAAGCATTCTCAAAAAGCATTCTCAAAGCATTCTCCAACTAAGAAACTGTATGAATATCAATGGCCACCGATAGCTCAGGCAAATCTCCAACTAAGATCTCCAAAATAGTACAACTCCCCTACAAGAAGTCCAAGACTCAAAATGATCAAAGCTATTAAATGACTAGCCTTAGTGGCTATTTATAATGGACAAAACCTACCTCCCTTCAAATAGAATTGGAGGGAAGGTGAAATTCAAAAATTAGGGCCAAATTAAAAAACCATGTAAATGTTGTTTCTAGGCCTCACATGTAATATAACCGCGTGTCCAAAAATACAGTCAAGAAATAGAGAAGGATGGACTATAATGTATGTCCATAACACTCCCTTCATCTAAAACATTGCAAGAAAATAAACCTGGTGGCAAATGGACGATGGAGACTAGGCCTTATGATAAATAGAACTAAAATCGGGACAAGTATCATATGCAGCGGGAAGTAAGTCAAGCCAATCGGGGAAAATGGTAGTAAGAGTAGTAAGAAGGGCAGGTAACTGAGACAAAGCGTCGGCACCGGCGTTACTCCTACTAGGGCGAAATTGTAACTGATAATGGAAACGCTGTAAAAATTGCAGCCAACGAAACTGTCAATCGCTAAGCTGCTTTTGAGTCTCAAGATATCGTAAAGACTGATGGTCCGTGTATAAATCAAAAGTTGAAAGCTGAAGATAATGGCGCCACTTAGTAAGGGCATGAATGATAGCTAAGGGTTCCTTTTCGTGAGTAGAATAACGTGTCTCATAGGAGCGTAAATGACGGGATTCGTAAGCAATAACATAAGAATCTTGACGTAAAAGGGCCCCAACACCGACAACACTGGCATCAGTTTCGACAATAAAACGCTTGCTAAAATCGGGTAAAGCAAGAACAGGAGCAGAAGCAAGGATACTTTGAAGCTTAGTAAAAGCTTCTTGACATAAAGGGGTCCAATCAAACTTAGCACCCTTACGAAGTAAGGAATGAAGCGGATGAGCCACAGTAGCAAAATGGGGGACAGGCTTACGCAGATGTGTAGCGAGGCCTAAAAACATACGAACGGCGTGAACATCGGTAGGGATGGGCCACTAAAGGATAGCACGAACTTTAGAAGGATCAAGGGAAATGGTGCCGTTACTAACAATGAAACCAGAAAATCGATAGAGGAAAGGCAAAAGTACATTTAGACCGTTTAGCATAAAGCAGATGTTCCACAAGAATTTGAAATACAACACGTAAATGGGCAGCATGAGATGACATATCGGAACTGTATACGAGAATATCGTCAAACTAAACAAGGACACAACTACCAAGCAAGGGCCGAAAAATATTATTCATAATGTTTCGAAAGGTAGGAGGGCCACCAAAAGGTAAGACTCGAAACTCATAGAGACCTGTAGAAATACGAAAAGCAGTCTTAAACTCATCACCAGGGTGAATACGAATCTGATGGTAACCGGATCGCAAATCGATCTTAAAAAAGATTTGAGCTTTACCCAAGCGGTCAAATAAATCATCCATGTGAGGAATGGGTATTGAATACAAATAGTAAGACGATTAAGAGCATGATAATCAATACATAGGCGCTTAGTGCCGTCTTTCTTATTGACCAGTAAAACAGGAGCTCCAAAAGGACTCTGACTAGGAACGATGAGGCCTTGCTGTAATAGATCGGAAACTTGTCGCTGGACCTTAGCTTGTTCAAAGTGGGACATACGATAAGGTGCTCAAGAAGGCAAATGGGCGCCTGGAATAAGATCAATGTGATGATTGATAAATCGTGATGGAGGTAACGTAGAAGGCTCGACAAACACAGAAGTGTATGTCGTCAGTATATCAAAAATAACAGGTGGCAATAACGTAACAGGGGCCGGAGAAGTAGCCAACTGAACGCATAAAAGCGCCACACAATGTGCCTTAGGAAGGCTACGAACAAACTGCTTAGCAGAAATAAGTGAATAGTCTGCAAAAGAATCAATACCAATGAACGTGTAGGGAGTTTTGTCGACTAAAACAGAAGAAAAGAATGAGTGCTACCAGAATCAACAAGAGCGAGCAGTACAAAGTCATGGGCGTTACTTCGACAGCACATCAGAGGAGACACCAGATGACTTTGATTGTACCGATTGGGAGGCCATGCAGGGTCCACATGGTGCACAGGATGAGACACGGGATGAGGCACGGGATGGTGCAGAGGATGGTGCACATGATGAGTTGCAGAGCCCAGAGCATTTGTATTCGGATGCCCAGCTAGACGACTTGATTGCCACGTTGGATTCAGAGGCCCAACAGATGTCGAGTGTCAAGGCACCCCCATCATCTCTTGCCAGCATGCCCTACAGAGTCTCACAGCTAGAGCAACTACATGAGGTGCCTGCAGCTCCTCCGGTTCCTTAGAGGGTTTATATGCGCTGCACAACACCTCTAGTGCCATCAATGCCATTGAGGCCCCCTCCATCGCCATCCACTTCTGCAGCACCAAGTTTCCATGGCAGGCCACCATCTATGCCCAAGTTTTCTCTTGCAGTGCCCACATCCACAGTGGCTCCTCCAGTGGCAGCACCCACTTCACATCCTCCTCCTTTGGTAGCACCCACTCCACTGGCTCCTCCTTTGGCAGCACCCAGGATGTACCAGTACCGGCCACCACAGCGCCCCTTTCAGTACATATCGCCGTTGTACTTGCCTCCTGCAGGGACGGCCCCTTCACAGCCAGTTCCTCCACCTGCAGCAGCCCCACAGGCACACATTCCATGGGCTCATCCTCCTCTCTCAGCTAAAGGTCACCAAAATGAACCTACCCCTACATAAAAGTTAAGCGAAAAATTATTTGCTCTTATTCAAAACAATCGTATGATGTAAATTTTCTGATAATGGACTTTCACCGTTTACTGGGTAGGTGAATTTTGTAGACCGTACTTTGCCACAGGCATAGATCACGAAACCATATCAAATTAACTAACATGATACGGTCGAAATGTATATATAAGCATTTTTTGTGAATTGCAAGAACACCATAACCAAGAGAAAATAAAGTAGCATTGGCATGAAATTGGTGTCAGATCTGTACTAAACAACAATATCCATGTGAATGTTGATTTGCATTTATGGAGAATGGTTTAAAGAAATGAGCAATGCTGGAGTGAGCTATACAGTTGAGTGCAAAAATTCACTAATTACATCAGTGATTTCTTTTCTTTTTTTTAATTTGCTCTCATTTCCATGCCCTACGAGTCTTATTGATTTTTCTATGCAGATAAAGTTCATTAGGGTAATAACTGAGAAAGACCTACCTTATTCCAGACCATGCAAGTGATATTCCTCCCTTCAATTGAAGGACATTCGAAGTTCCAAAGCCAATATAGCTTCTCTGGAAATGAATCAACGTTTTGGCTTGTAAGAGTTGTTGTTGGATCTTCAAAAGGTTTCGTTCCAAATCCATTTCCATGGAATCCTTTTGAAGATTCTTGATCCCTTAGTTTAAAGTCTCGATACAACAACAGCTGTCAAATAAGTATATAGGTATTAGGTGAATTAGAAAGAAAAGTACATAACAGAATAAAACTCCATAAAAGAGCTCTTTTGCATGAAATACTTTTCACGATGCACGTTAAAAAGCCTTAAACAAGCTTCAACTCTCACTTCAAGCATGAATAAAAGATTAAGCTGTTTATAATAACTTGGGAAGGTTAGTGTACTTATAGCACACTGTTCTTAGCACCACTATATGTTGTCTCATCATATAATAATGGTTGTAGTTGGTATCAATTTTCTACACAATGGATCAGGGTAAGCGCAGAGCAAAGAAACTATAGCAGCACAAGCATAAGCATATCCAAAGTAGCTTATATTGTCTCATTTGAAACTTTAAAAAACAGCATTTTTCATTCAATTTATCTTGCAGTTTGGCAATAAAGTGACGTACAAAATAAACTCAAAATTGCATCTTAATCAATGAAAGTGAAAATGATTCTCCAATGTGTCAAAAACTCAAAATTGCATCACATTCAATGAAAGTGCAAATGATGCTCATCAAATACATCTAGATTGATGATTTGGCAATTGCTCCTATCAGTGCTCAGAAAGTGAAGATATGCTCAGTGGTAGAGTAATGGGCTTGGAACCCTGCCTGGCCCAAAGCATGTAATCTCCTGGATTCCGCCTCTGAGCTCACCGTAGACTGAAATATGGTACCATATAACTTCGCAAGAACATGCCCAATCATGAATGATGGTGCGATAGTTACCAGGAATCATGGGTCACAATTTTTGTGAATAGGGTGGATGACGTTGGTGCACCAGGATGATGGGAAGCCAAAGACAACTGCGAAATGGAGGAGATTGGCTAGTGTGGGAGCAAGTAGGTTGGCAGCATGAGTCGGGAGTTCGGATTCAAGGCCCTCGATATCTCTAGCCTTTGGGACTTTATTCTCTTGATGGCCATAAGGACCATATCAGAGGTGAAAAAGGTGAACTCAGATCGTCGGGGAGAGATAAAGATGGGTGAGTCAATGGAGAGAGAGAGAGAGAGAGAGAGAGAGAGAGAGAGAGAGAGAGAGAGAGAGAGAGAGAGAGAGCTTTATTAATGTCTTTTCCATGCCAAAAGGCATATAAGACTGATGAAGTACATGTCAAGTATGTGGTAATCATGGGAGGATATAAAACGTCTCCAAAATTGCAATAAAGAAAAACATCTAGTACAAAATAGACATGTATGTGATAGTGTGTGTGCATGATAATCATATGTATCTATGTCAAGATGTCAAGACTGTGCTGAGGCTGTAAAAAGATGTAATGCGAGCCACAACATGAGAAAGCACTGGAGCTTGTCGACGTCGTCTCTGAGTATGAGCATGTGGCCTCTGCATATGACCTTTGGTGATGCTGGTAGTAACATGAGGGCAGGAAGTACACTGTCTCTGATCTCTATGAGCATGTGAGTGGCTATCATCCTCGTCGTCGTCATAATCCTCATCCTCAGGCACTAAATCACGCGATCTCCACCTAATAAAGAATGAAGTAGTCAATGGCTGTGAGGTGAACTACTAGGGTGTCCCGTATAAATCTCTCCGTAGTATGAACATCTCACGTACCATCAGAGCGACACATCATGGGTCCTCATAGGTTACGAGAGAGTGGTAGGCATGTCTCGAAACAAGCAATGATATCGCCCTCTGATCTCATAGTATACAGGGCATCTGAAGATAAAGTGCTCCTCAGACTCCACCTCACCTATACTGAGTTGTCCTTGTGTAAATTTGAGGCAATGTGATAGCCCCGAATCTAAGTAGAGAGAGAGAGAGAGAGAGAGAGAGAGAGAGAGAGAGAGAGAGAGAGAGAGAGAGAGAGAGAGAGAGAGAAAGAAAGAAAGAAAGAAAATGTATTAATGTCTGTTGAGTGCCCAAGGCACATAAGACAGAATGAATAAGTACATGTCTCGTAGGATTAGTGTCCATGTCGGACAATATAATAAAAAACGCTAGTCTAAATGTAAAAGACAATATAGAACTCTCTCGAGCTAGGAAAAGACATAGCCAATATAGAATCATAAAATGCATAAAAGAGCAAATACACAAGAGCTTAACCTCCAGCTCTGAAGAGTGAAGAGGGTACAGGTGCAAGAGCTTAACCGCCTGCTCTGCTGAGGAAAGTAAAAGGATAAATATCAATCTCAAAAAAAGCATCTGATACCCATAGCATCTGTTGGTTGTGATCGAGGAGCTCTGGTAGCTCTAAAGGCGCGCGTTGATCTGGCAAGAGGTGGTGGCTGAGCACGCTGGGCCTTCGCCCTCACCGGTATGACTGCCTCATCATCTGATAGGTCATCACGCTCTCGCTTCTTAAAGAAGCTAGTAATGAGATGCTGGCTAGAATCAGTAATACGCTCCGATGGTAGCAAAGAGGCTCTCAACATAAGTCTAAAGCCAGCTTGTCCAAGAGCAAATAACTCATCTGATTCCGCCTGGGATCCAACCATAGACTGCAGAATTGAGCCATAAAGCTTCACCATCGTGTGACTAATCATGAGAGTGCGATGGTTATCCACGTTCATTGGATCACCAGCCTTGAGAATGGGATGGGGAAGGTTCGTGCACTAGTTGGTGGGGAAGCCCGAGGTAACAGCCAAGTTAAAAGTGTGGGCAATGTAAGGAGAGAGAAGCTGGGAGACAGGTTTGAGGAAGTCTGTGTTAAGAGAGTCGACGTCCTTCGCTTCATGGGATTGGGCTTTACAAATCGCGAATTCAATTTGGTCAGAGGTAAAAAGAGAGAATGTAGCGGGTCGAGTGATAGGGATAGGCGGAGCATCTGTAGTGTATAAGCAAGTAGCATACTCCCTCCACCCAAGAGTCAATATCAATAGGTGAAAGTAAGGAAGATTTCTTAGAAAAGATTTTCCAGAAATGAGAGGAGGAAGAGAAAAGGGAGTCTATAAGTTTCTGACCATCTCTTGTTAGAGAGTCTCTTTTCTTTTTATTAACTACATGACGATATTGCTTTTGTACTTGCACTAAAAGATCAGGAGAGTGATGCATGGCGTATACCACCTGCTTATGTAAGGCGTGGCAATCATGATCATACCATCGTTTATAGGTCTTTCAATGAGTGGGATATGTCTTAGAGGGAAAGGCCTGGGTGGCGGCTTGTATAAGGGAGAGCGACAAGAAGCTGGCCTGTTGCTCAATAGGAGAGGAGAAGGGAAAATCTTGCAAAAGAGAGTTGAGCGCGACTATGTAGCGTGGGATGAGATGTGTACGAAAAGAAAAGTGAGGTGTAGCGGTCTTGGGTCGAATGATTGGAATGGGAGAGGTCTGGCCAACAGAGAGTAAGAGCAGTGAGTGATCAGCAAGGGTAGGAGAGAGTATAGTAAAGCTGTGAATGAGAGGACTCAAGGCTGGTGAGCCAATGAAGTAATCCACCACACTATGTCCGCCACACTGTGGATGACAAGTAAATGCCGTTGAATTTGGCCACTGTGATAAACCGTTTAGAATGACCAAGGAATGTGCCTCGGAAATCCTGAGTTGCTGCTCACCAAATGTAGTAGAAGGGGTAGCCTGATCATGCGATGTCCGCGCAAGACTTGTATCCAAAGCACGAAGCTGGAGATACTCCGTCATCGCATGAAATTCTGTCTGTCTGGTGGCCGTGCGTGCGTTAAAGTCACCTGCCAAAAGTACATATCCCTGGGGAGAAAAGATAGAAATATCTTCTGACAAAACCTGAAAAGGGTCCCCACCATAGTCTGCAAATGTCGAACTCTGAGGAGCAATATAACATACTGCCAGGAAGATATCTCTAGCCAAGCCTAGGGAATGCCCAACTAACTGTAACCATATAAAACGAGCGAACGGATCTTTCTTAACCAGCTTAAAAGTATGACTATACTAGTCTCTGAATAAGCATGCCACCCCACCTGAGCCTCTGGAGGTCTTCCCTCGTAGGAATGGTCTGAAAACTTAGGGCCAAGAGAAATCTGTCATTATAGGAAGAGGACGAAATTGAGATTCATGAGTCTCTGCTAGCACTGCTAGCAGTAAAATATCTGTACGAGCAAGATAGGACTGCAAATCACCTGCAGTAGAGGAAGAGTGGAAGCCATTACAATTCCAAAAGCCAATACGAAGCGACATAGGGGATCTCGGGCTGTTCCCATGCCCGGGAGCCCCAAGTCCCTATAGTGAGCGCTCATAGTATCATGGTTTGTCGTCAATAAACACCACTCGTTGCCCTTTTTCCTTAGCTTCTTGTATGATTTTTTTCCTTGCTAGCCATTGCATATGAGTTAAATCATCGTCCATAGAAATAAAAGTCCCTTTCAGCTTGGCTCGAAGTTTCAAGGCAGCATTACGATGTACAAGAGACCGAAATTTAAAAAATAGAACATTCTCATCATACTTGCCTCTCCAAGCATGCCACCCCACCTGAGCCTCTGAAGGTCTTCCCTCGTAGGAATGGTCTGAAAACTTAGTGCCAAGAGAAATCCGTCATTATAGGAAGAGGACGAAATTGAGATTCATGAGTCTCTGCTAGCAGTAAAATATCTATACGAGCAAGATAGGATCTCGGGCTGCTCCCATGCCCAGGAGCCCCAAGTCCCTATAGTGAGCGCTCATAGTATTGTGCTTTGCCGTCAATAAACACCACCCGTTGCCCTTTTTCCTTGGTTCTTGTATGATTTTTTTCCCATTGCGTATGAGTTAAATCATCGTCCATAAAAATAAAAGTCCCTTTCAGCTTGGCTCGAAGTTTCAAGGCAGCATTACGATGTACAAGAGACCGGAATTTAATAAATAGAACATTCTCATCATACTTGCCTCTCCAAGCAGTTTCAAATCCCTCAGTTGAGTGTGAGAGTTTGTTGCAAGGTAAATCCTTGGCTTCCTCAAGAGGTTTTCCAGCATTTGGGATGCCTCTCACTCTAATATTAAGGGCTTTTTTGGCTCTTTTCTCTTGCTCCGAAAACATACTTTTTAATCTTGAGTCAATTGAAATATTCGTAGGCAAATCTATTATACCATTATCTTTTTTAAACAGTGCTGCCCAAGATTTCGTCTCTTCTACTTGTTTCTCAAGGCTGGAAATCTTGTTAGAAGTTTCTGCAAGATCCGTAGTAGATGATGGTAATAAAATTCACAGCTGGCTGAGCTCATCCCGCAATTTTTGAGCCTCCAATTTGAGTGCTGCATTTTCTCCTTGTACTTCTGAAAATAGTGCATACAACTGCCCAACATGATAATGAACGTCTTCCGGTAGAATAGAGCGAGGGATAGTTGGAGGTGAGACCTTAGATAGCACAAATGGAGGAGTAGAAGGATTAGGAGGAAGAAGACGTTGCAACTCAGTAGCAACATAGCCAAGGATAGGATTATCAGTCTCTATCACCTCCTAGAAGATGGCAAGAAGCCGAGAGTGGTGTCAATGCAGATGGAGAGCTGGCTAGGAGTGAGAAAGTGGCCCGATTCCCTTTCAATGAGTTGCTGAAGTCACAGGCTTGAATCCTCTGAATTCAAGAGTCTACATCAGATGAACCAGATAGCTGGTGCTGGAACAGGGCTACCTGACAATACTCAGTTGCTGTCAGGATACGAATGCTCACTATAGCTAGGAAGATCTATGGCCTTTCAAGAAGTGCTTGCCAATATTTGAAGAATGGGAAGTCTGTTGTACACAGACTATAACAGATGTGTCATAACAGAGCATGGAAATGTTGCTAATCATTTGAAAGTCCTCGAAACGTGCAGGAGTGAACCATCTTCAAGCGCCACGAATGATTTCCAGACATAAGGCTGCAAGGAAATCCAGCAGGAGATTTGCATTCCTATGTGCTTGACAGAAGAGGGAACTTGGAAGAGAGTGTGGATTGATCATTGAGGAGAGAATCATGATTGATAGGGGAGAGAGAGTTTGCAAGGGAGAGAGTGTGAATGATGGGAGAGAGTTTAGGTGATAGGGAGTGAGCTTTGAAACTTTGACATAGGTGAAATTATGTTAGAATTTAGGAGTGAAGAAAGGAATGAATAGGTGAAGAAAGATGGAGAGATTGAAAAGTTAGTTTATAGTCAGAGTTTAGAGGTTAGTTAGTAGTGTTAGAAGTTTTAGAGCTTTGAACTTTTAAGTTAGATATTAGTTAGAAGTTAGAAGTTAGTTAGGATAGATTGATTTTTGAAACTTGAAAAATGAGTCTTAGGGTTAGAACTTAGATAGTAGAGAGGAGTTTGGTTTAGGGTTTGGGGGTAGATAGTAAAAGTAGGAGTCTAGGTTAGAACTTAGAACTTAGGAATTACAACTTAGGGCTTAGAAAGAAGTTAGGGTTTAGGGTATACGTGTAGCCTATAGGTATTACAGATGGAGTAGCTGAGGACTAGAGAGTTTCTCCAGGAGAGAGAGGAGGTGTGCAGAGAGCTAGAGCCCATCAAGTGAGTCGTGACTCGCGACTGTTGCAATTTGGCTTGAGCATTGTATAATGTGTTTGTAATTTGTAAATTGTTGTCATGTTTTTCGTGCCTTCTAAGTTCTAAAATTCTTTAGCTACAAACTAAAAAAGTAGGGAGTCATGGGCTACGTATGGGTGCTCCATCATCTCTGATGGATGGAGCGATGCAAGGAAGAAATATGTCATCAATATCATGGTCTCTTCTTGCATGGGCACTATGTTTCTCCACGCCATCGACGCCTCTAAGGCTAAGGTAAGATATCTTTTAAGTTTCCAAAATTCTTACTCTCCAATACGAGACATGCACTTGTGCTAGGTGATTGGAGTATACTATAATATGTATTATGTATGGCCCCCTTGTAAATTGTCAGTTTGAAACTTGATGGTCTGGATTCTGATGTACGGTGAAAATTTTGTGGTTTCTATACCAGCTACACGTTACAACTTACAACTTACTACTTAGTACTTAGGACTTACAAGTTACGACTTCGCAAAATTGTCCCTTGCAGGCATTATGATCACTGGTGAGCATATGTTTGGTCATATCAAGAGGCTATTGAGGAAGTGGGGCCAGAGAATGTTGTGCAAGTAATTTAAATTCTTGTCCAATGTCAAATGTCAATGTTGAAACTTGAATGTGGTGGTCATTGTTTAAACTTTGAACTATAATAGAATTGATAACAATTATTGAAATTTGCTTAATCATTCAAGAGGGTCAAAACTCAAGTTTAAAAATTGATGATCATTGACAGGTCATCACAAACAATCACATCATTCTTTTCCAGGCAGAGACCTAGGACAGATCCAGAGCCCCCCCCCCCCCCCCCCCCCCCGCTCATACTGATGATGATGATGATATACATGCACACACACTCACACACACAGATCATAGATAGAGTCATGTTGCGGCCCGAGCTATCCAACCTACCAGTACAAGACGCACATCTCTTCGACAGTCTTCCAGACAACGCCAGCAGTGCGCCCCTGCTCTACTCCCTATAACAGCTCGCATAACATCATTTCTCATCCCTAGCAGAGCATGATCTTATATATTACATTTCTTGTTTCAAAGCATAGTTTGGTTCAGTTTACTACTTAGTCGTTTGTTTACATGTACTTTCTTTACTGTTTCGGAGACATTTTATGTGCTCCCACTGATACCACACCCTTGACATGTACCTTTTGGTCTTATATGCCTTTTGGCATGGAAAAGACATTAATAAAACTCTCTCTCTCTCTCTCTCTCTCTCTCTCTCTCTCTCTCTCTCTCTCTCTCTCTACTTTACTCCTTTCCTCGCAAGACAGGACATGATGATAGTGTTATACCTCACTCCTGACATTTAGTTGTATCTATGCTCCTACATATTTCATCACATTTATTTCAGTTCAAAGTATTTAGATATGTTGTCTTCATTATTGTTTCGGAGACGTTTCATATGCTCCCAATGTTACCACATACTTGACATGTACTTTCAAGAGTCTTATATGCCTTCTGGCATGAAAAAGACATTAATAAAGCTTTCGCTCTCTCTCTCTCTCTCTCTCTCTCTCTCTCTCTCTCTCTCTCTCTCTCTCTCTCTCTCATGTGACAGATGGGTTAAACACAGCTTGGAGGACTACCAGAGATGCAGCTACATTGATCATTCACTTCACATCCTTGACCAGTCGTAGAGAGGCTTTACGGTGTACAGCCAAATTACGCAGCACTACCATATATATGGATGATGATCTCACTTACATTCAGGTTGAGGAGAGGCGTATAGCCTTCCAGGAGGCCCGAGAGACCGGTAGACAGGTCATCTATCGTGATGGTTAGGTACGATTTGTGGCTGGTACCCCCACCAGCTCCCAGAGCTGGAATTGGGACCCCCGGGTTTGGAAGCATCCCGTGGCCCCAATTATGGACTCGGCTCATTACATTCGCCACGTCCATTTACTTTACTTTATGCATAAGCAGGCCTTGGGCCGTTTTTTATTCATTATTGACACTTAGACTATATGGCTGGCCTTGGGCCCTATTTGGTCACATTTCTAGGACTTGGTCATATTGATTTGGAGTGGGGGCCCTCATATTGAGGGGGCGAACTATTTTCCCTCCAAATCTTCTGCCTCCCTCTATTTTTGAATTCCTACTTTAGGGTTCATTGGTAGGGTATATATAGGACAGGATTGTAGTCTTTTATTCAATTCATGATGTTGATCTCTTCTTTAGTCTCCTTAAACTCTCTCTTTCATGCTTTACCCTTACAATCCCATTCTTTGCTGATTTTCGTCACCTCATTTTTAGCCCACCATCACCTATTTCCAACACCCTAATTTACTTTCCCTTTGCTGTCCACAACTCAGCCTATTTGTACTCTTTCCCAGCGCACCTCTCTTTGCATTGTCTCCACTACTACTTTTCCAGCTTTGCTTGTTGACTGCCTAGCCCTCTCTTTTGGCACTCATCTTATTCACTTGGCTGTCCATTTTCCAGCCATACACTCTACTACTTGTTGCTACTTCTTTCTCTCATTATTTGGTTGCTTTTGCAGGCCCCTCTTATCTCTATTTGGTGGCTGCCCGGTACCTCTCCATTTTACTACCGTTTTCAGCACGCTTTCAATTGCGGCGAGGTACTACTTACACTATTTGTCATTTCCCTCTTTTCTTCTTTAGCGGGCTTTGTCACGTCTTTTCATTGGCGTACCTGTTGTGACGACTTATGTCCTCACCTTCAGTTCGTTCACTTGATTAGCGTCTTGTCTCGCTTTCTTATTTTCGTCATTATGACACATTCACCTATCCCAAGTGAGACTCTTCAGGAGAACCTATTCGATCAGTTTCGTCGCATGGATGATACCATTTCTAGCCTCGCTCTTCGCCTAGACACTGTTATGACCAGTTTTGCCACTATGCAGTCACAGATTGATACTTTATAGCCCCATGGTCTTGGTAAAGCTCCTGTTCATCCTCCATTTGGGACTCCCTCTCCATTTGGATTTGCTGAATTTTTGGTAGTAGTGGGCCGAGTTAGAGGAATGGCCAAATTTAGTTTATGGTGCAAATACTCCAAAAATGGAGATGTAGCACAAGAGATATGGTAGTGAAAGAGGAAAGAGGAGAGAGAGAGAGAGAGAGAGAGAGAGAGAGAGAGAGAGAGAGAGAGAGAGAGAGAGAGAGAGAGAGAGAGAGAGAGAGAGAGAGAGAGATCCAAGAGAATAGAGTGAAGATGTTTGGATTCCAAAGCCTCCAATCCAAATTTGGCACAATATCCTTGAGCCAAAGCTTCAAGCTCCTTCTCCAAAGCACCTGAACACAAAAACAAACAAAGAGGTAGAACTAGAAAGCATAAACCTGGAATCCTCTTGGTAAGGGGGTGCATTTCCTCTTATATAAAGAGTGGAGAAGCATTCCAAAGTGAGTGAGGTATCAAGTACAAGTGCATGAGGTGTGGGGAAGACTCCAATTGGACTAAAGATGAAGTGGAGTACATGGGTGAGGTGTATTAGTTAGAGAGAGTGAATGGGTGAGGTGTATTAGCTTGTGAGAGTTGTTAGAATGAGTTGGATAGTGAAGTAAGAGCGTAGGAGGGCACCCCATTCTAGGCGTAAAATAGCCTAGAAGCCATGTGGCAAGGTAGGTAGAGGTAGGTGGCACAAGGTTTAGACTTGGCCTCCTATTAAAATATGGATTTTCATTGTCACAACTTGGGAATTCACCCAAGTGCAAACTTACTAGGGAAAAAGCCAAAGCATACGCCCATCTTATTTTGCATAATAATCATTAATTCATTGGCACTTTTTCTAGAGGTTGCCCATCCTCAATCATGGCAATAGGGTGATCACTCCCTTGGCCTAGTCCCAATTTTTATAGACTCCTCTGAGCCTTCATTATAGACTTAGAAATAAGCCTTCCTTATAGACTCCTCTGAGCCTTCTTTGTTTATTGTCTTAAGCTTAGAAACCTTTTTGTTCCGATTCTTGTCCTTCAAGCACTTTCATGAGTACCTGCACATACCTTCAAAGAAAAGTCAGTCCTTAAGCCCAGAAGGCTTCTTATTCTTGTTCTCATCCTTTAGGCACTTTCGTGAGTACCTGCACATACCTTCAAAGAAAGGTCAGTTTTTATACCATTGGACATGGCTCATAGAGTTCTTAGTTCTACAGGTAGTAATACCTACCACACAAATCACTAAAGCAATAAGTTCATACAATATCCAAATAGAATAATGGTCATTGGTAGTTTCATGTCATCAAACTCTATGTGAGAATGGAAGATAGGAAATTCTTTATTTCTTTGGGGCATTTTGCCTCTACAAATTACACCAAGCTTGACACATATTTTCAGATTTACCATAAGACTGATCCTCAGAAGATCCAGTTGGTTGCTTTACACTTAGATGGACGCGTTGCCACGTGGTGGCGGGTCTATTGAGCTGATCCTAATCGGGAAGGGCTCCATATCTGGCCTACCTTTCACTGTGACCTCCGTTATGCTATGATTGATCCTTAGTGGCTCAACCACCAACGTGATACATTCCGTAGTCTCACTCAGACAAATGATCTTGCTTCCTATACAGATCAGTTGATGGAGCTTTCTTATCTTTTCACAGATCTACAACCCACTGAGCTTATTTCTCGTTACATTGCTAGTGGGCATCCTGGTGCCTTACGTTATGATGTTTCTTCCTTCCATCCTCGCACACTTGTTGAGGTGATGTCTCTTGCCAGTACTTTACAGCATAAGTACTCTCACATCTTTCCTTCTCGCGTCTCCCGACCCTGTCCTTCTGCTTCATCTTTTCCCGCTACGTCTTCCACTTTTGTTCCGACCTCTTCCATTGTCCCTCCGTCTACTCGTCCTCCGACCCCTCGTCCTGCTTTTGTCCGACGTTACACGTCTGCAAAGTTCGACGACCTTCAACAAAAGCGTCTTTTCTTTCGTTTTAAGAGTCCTGACCATCTTGCCCGTGATTGCCGCCAGCCCCTACCTACTACTACTGCTGTTTTTTACCATGAGGGCACTACTCCAGATGATTCCAATATCTACATTCATATTTCTAATGAGCCTTTACTTCCTGCTACTTGCCATGCTCAACTTGCCTATGCTACTTGGACAGGGCGTCCTGGTCGTCGCTCCATTCGGCTATGTGTCAGCATTACTGGTCGTGAGTATATTGCTTTACTTGATACCGGCAGCACTCATCCTTTTATCAGCAGTTATATCACTTATTATGTGTTCAGCGTGCAGTAGCAGTTCCTCCAGTTTCTACTCCAGCAGTTGTTCCTTAGGTGATCTTTGACTTATTATATCAGTATGCTTTTGTCTTTTCAGAACCTACGACGCTACACCATTACGTGACGTGAACCACCATATTGACTTGCGTCCTGGTTCTGCTCCTCCTTCCCGTCCCCCTTATCGTATGTCTAGATCTGAGTGTGATAAGGTTGAGCTCGAGATTACTACCTTGTTAGATCAGGGTCTCATTGTTCCTAGTCACAGCCCTTTTGGTGCCCTTGTTCTCCTTGTTAGTAAGAAAGATGGTACCAAACGTCTTTGTATTGATTACCGTGCTTTAAATAAGTTGACTATCAGTACCCTATTCCGCACATGGATGACCTCTTTGCGGCACCTCTAAGCTCTTTTCTAAGATAGATCTTCATTCTGAATATCACCAAATTAAGATGCACCCTTTTGACAAACATAAGACTGCTTCTCACCTTGGTTTATATGTATTTCGCGTGCTTCCTGTTGGTGTTACTAATGGTCCTCCTACGTTCCAGAATGTGATGAATAACATCATGCGTCCTCTTCTTGGTCGTTGTGTCTTGGTTTATTCTGATGATATTCTTATTTTTAGCTGAGCATGTTTCCCACCTTTCCTCTGTTTTTCAGTTATTTGAACATCACCAGTTATTTGCTAAGTTGTCTAAATGTTCTTTTGTTGTTGCTAAGATCGAGTTTCTTGGTTTTCTTGTT
>MU834032.1:0-49976 GCA_029204225.1 Diphasiastrum complanatum
AGGATTTTTGTTGGCTATGGAGAAATTACCAAGGGCTATAGGATATATGATCCTATATCCAAGAAAGTAAAGGTAAGCAAGGATGTACTTTTTTATGAGTCACAATTTTCTAAGAGCTTGTCAAGTGGATCTAACCCATTGTGCATTGAGGATTTTGACAAACCCGAGGAGGATCTTGACAAACCGAGGATGATCTTGACAAACCCGAGGATGGAGACATGGATCCAAGTCAAAAGGGGCCGAGAAGGTCATCAAGAAGCAAGGTTGAGCCCTCAAGGCTCACCTGTGTGGACAAGGGAAAGCAAAGGGAAGACTCTACACCTTCTACCTCTTACTCCTTCTTAGCTACATTGCTTGAAGAACCATCATCTTTTGAAGAAGCATATAAATCTAAAGTTTGGAGAGATGCAATGCAAGTAGAGTATGATGCATTAGAAGAAAATCATACTTGGAATCTTGTAAATCTTCCAAGAGGGAAGAAACCACTTGCATGTAAGTGGATTTATAGAATCAAGTATAGGTCAAGATGGATCTATTAGTAAGTACAAAGCTAGGCTTGTTGCTAAGGGATATCCTTCAAATAAAAGGATAGGATTATGAAGAAAAATTTGCACCTGTAGCTAATCTTGTAACTATTAGATTAATCATTTGCAGCTACTTTGTTCAAGTGGGATCTCTACCAGATGGATGTGACAAATGCCTTCTTGAATGGCTTCTTAGAAGAGGAGAATCTACATGATGCAATTTGAGGGCTTCATCAAGGAGGCTATATGGCTTGAAGCAAGCACCTAGAGCTTGGTACTCTAGGTTTCATGATTTTCTCTATTCTCTTGGCTTTGTACTAAGTGCTTATGACCCTTCTTTATATTTCAAAAGTAATGAAGGAATGATCATCATTTTGGTACTTATGTTGATGACATCATTTTGATGTAAAAATTACAGCAAATAAGGATCCTAAAACACTTGAAATGATGAGGGAAACAATAGATTATGATTTCATAAGATTAGCACAAGTTGAACCATCAAAATCCATCAAAATCTATGCTTGAACCTCACTAAATGGCCCAAATCCTTGAAGAAGGCTTCACACGTGTGAAAGTACGGCCTCCCACAGTCTGAGTACTGTACACCAGACCTACATTCAATCCTATAATCATTAGTAATCACAAGTACTCAAACAATTATGAACATAGAGAGCAATTGCACCATTATGAGAGAAAAAACATGAAATTGCTTGATTGATTTTGGTGAGATATCATCACCTATATATACATGATCCATCACGATTTTGGGCAGGTATGAGTAGCCCTAAACCTATCCCTAATGCTAATTTTGGTGGATCTTTCATCCCTTCCAAGTTAGGGTTGGAATCTTGGAGATCCCTCAACAATGCAAAAATTACCAAAAATAGCTCCTATTTTTTTCCCTTGTATCTAAGCATAATTTGGACTCATTCCAAAGGTTCTAACACTTAGGTCTACTTGAGAACATCCTTATGAATGGAATCCTATGCTATTTGGCACGTGTGACAAGCCACATCATGACCATCTAACTATTTACAAGTCATATGACCAAAACTAGTCAAGCTAGAATTGTGAATTTTTAACATTTGACAGGAAATGATGATGAAGGTATAAGCAAAGTAAAAGTTGATTCATCTAGTGAGTTCAAGATGGTAAATCTAGGCTTCGTAAAGTTTATACTTGGGATAGAAGTGTCTAGAAGTAGCAATTGTACTTTCATAAGTCAATCTAAGTATGCTACTTCCATTCTGGAAAGATTTGGTATGAAAGATTGTAAGGGGATTGACACTTTCTTACATTTAAGATTCATGGTGTTTATTACTTTGTATGACAAGACAATGAAATGAGATGCTTTGAAATCTACATTTGTTGTTGAATAAAGCAATTTCATTGGATAACTATTTTTGTAATAGTTTGAATAGAGTCATAAAAGATGAAACATCATTTGCTTTGGAAATCTTTGTGTCCACATGCTTTGTGCATGATCATTCCAATGTAAGGACCAAAGATTATCCTATTTCAATGATAGGAATAATGGTACTGTTTTGCTCTTCAAGTAGAGATTGTAGAATCTACTTGTTTTCAACCAAAGAATTTGTCAATGGTGGAAATGTGATCTTTCAAGAGTGGAAGATTTGTTAACTTGAAGAAGAACCTTTGGATCAACACCTTATTCAATTCATTGATGTTTGGAGTCAAGTCAGGTGGAGGATCAAGCTCAAGACCCAAGGAATCCAAGAAGAACCTTGAGTATCAAGATGGAGCCATCTAGGCTCAATCATATGGATCAAGCAAGGGCAAGTTGTCTTTGGAAATATTATTTATGCACTTAATATTTTAATTGATGTATCTTCAAGTGCACAAAATGCCTTGGAATCCATGGCTTGGCATGATGTTTAGTTTTGAAGTGTGTTATATGTATATAGACACATTTATGGAACATCTTGTAAGGGATCCTCTAAGAGGTGGTAAAAGATCCTTCATGGACATCATTCTCTATTGGAGTCTCAAAAGTTCCTTGTTTGTAGATGGATTTTTTAGACACTTCTAAAACCTTTCATTCAGCTATCAAGAGATTTGTAAATAGATCAAGCTAAATTTGAGGAGTGTGAAGAATTGCCAAAAATTGGCAAATCTAGCTTGATCAAAAACCATGTAGAACATTGTAAATATTGTGTATAATTGGGTTCCACACATGTAAGGCCAAGATGCCACGTGGAAACCCACTCCTTATTTTGGTTAGTTAAGTCAAGAGAGTTGGTCATGTCTATTTGGTGGTCATCCCCTACTTTATAGGACCTACACCTAAGTTTAAGGTGAAAATTTGACCAACTAGCTACCTACCAAGGGTTTCATTTTAGGGCAAGAAGAGTGAGTTAACTTCCTTATTACATGCTGGAAATCCACCAAATTTCAAGAAGGAAGTCGAATTTGCTATGTATTCCAAGCTCCCATAGTGAGAAGATAGAAAATTTTTGGAGCTCATTGGCAATCTCAAGCTAGTTCACTATGTACATTGAGTTTTTGTGATCCAAATGAAACCAGATCAATTTCTACTTGTTTCTCAGGTTGAAGGCCGTACTACAACCTGTAGTACACATGTGTGGTCTCGGATTTCAATGTTGATCAGTGCTTTTGATTGTTAATGCTTGTTGTTTGTCAAATTGCCAATCTAGATCAACTTTTTGATGACTAGTTTTTTGATAGATTGTTAAGCAAGCATCCAATCACTCTTGTGGATCTTTTGTAGATCCATTTAAGGTCCTAAAGTACAGTACTTTTCACATTTCATATGCATAATACCTCAATCAAGTACAGTAAGCTTTAAATTCGTTGGAAATGTACTCACCTCCACGATCTGTGCGAATCTGCTTCAACTTATTGCTTGTCTACTTCTCAGCCCAATTCATATACTCAACGAATTTCTCAAAAGCTTTAGATTTAGTACGAATAAAATATACCACAGCGAACTTGCTGAAGTCATCAATAAACGTTATGAAGTACTTTGCATCACCCAACAACAATATTCCGAATGGTCCACAAATATCTTAATGCACAATTTCAAGTACCTTAGTTGCTTTCTAAACATTCTTAAGGTGTTCTAGTCATTTTGCCTTAAGATAAGATTCGTACTCTCTTGCCTTTAGCAACTAGGTTATCAGAATCTTCATCAAACAATTTACAAGAGTTCTTTGTAAAGGTTACTGACATGCCTGTATCGACTATCTTAGCTACGGATAGAAGATCTTTGTCAAGAGTAGGGACATAAAGAACTTCCTCCAATTTTCTTGTCACCCTGATTTGTGTCCAGCCATAGTACACCAGTTCCATCAACCACGTGCTTAGAATTGTCTCCAAGTATAATGAATCTCGAATAGTTCGTCTTCTTGTACTCAGATAATATTTGTATCGAGGAAACAAAAGGTGAGGTGGCTCCCAAATCAAATACTACATCATGAGTTTTGGAATTATATGAACAACATAGATCAGCACTAACATAAGCTGTTGAGTTGTCTTTTGCTGCTCTAAAGCATTCTGCTTTGTCTTCGACATAGTTTGAATCTGAAGGTTCACTTTGATTCTACTCCTTTTTGTTTCTAGGATTTTGATAACAGTCTACTGCTGCATAATCCCGTTTATGACAATGAATACATTCAATCTTTGGATTTAACCAACACCTATCTTCTGTATGACTTGATCTTCTACATCTGTTGCAAATCTTCTTATCACCAGAATTTTTTCCATTGTTTTCCATATTAAGCGTTTTAAACAATTTCGTTGGATAGAGAGTCCTTTTGTCAAATTGAGTAACATCAAAATGACAAAAGACGAATGCATACGAGACTATATCGAGCAATTCAAACACCTCAAAGGTCAAGTACAAGAACATACCACCGAACAGATGCTCATCGTCTGGTTTTTAGTCAGCCTTCCAAGATGGATTAGATGCGAGCTTAAATCCAATGACGAATATACGAGCCTAAAGTTAGCTATGTCTGATGCCATCAAGGAAGAAGATAAAGGATCTGATGTTGATGAATCCAGGGAAAGACAAGCACCTCGTGCTCCTGTCCATGAGTCGAAGCCGCTCACGGATACCCAAGATCAGCTTTGGAAATCCCAGTTGGAGTTGCTTATTAAGCAACACCAACTACAAATGGAAAAACTCACCAATGAGTTTCAAACTACTCTGAAGTCTATCCAACGCAGTATGCTTGGTCAGTCAAACCATGCACATGTGCCTTATAGACGAAAACCCATATAGTGCCCACACTGCCGGGCTACGCAATTTGTTGATGTTTGTCCTCTCCAAGCGCATGCCATCCAATGATATGAAGAACATGCATCACAATCTGGACATTCCTTGCATCATCACAAATATGTTGATTTCACACGTGTGGATTGTCCACATGTACTTGTGATCTCCTAAGGTGTGTAGATGCACCAATATCAAGACTAGATTGAGATTCAAAATCTATCTTTGATTCTATGGCAAAAACACACTACTACATGCATTCAATCACTTCCAACTCTCACTCAAACGTGTGGGAAGTATTCAGAAATTATTCTAAGTGAAAACAAGCTGCTCTCCTTGGGTAGAGAGAGTATTACCATCATGAGCTCTCGGGTAGAGAGAGAAAGCTAGAAATCCAATGACACTCGAAATCCACACAATCACCCAATCAATTAGATCCAAAATGAGGAGTACAATGATACTAGTAGATCCACGAGCTACCACTATGCTTAACTATGATTGGACCACATTTTGTCACCTCTTAATCCTATTGGACCATTGATCCATGCACCTCTTAATTCTATTGGACTATATTCAAGCAAACCTCAAATTCCTATTGGACCTCACATGGTTCCACCTCTAAATCCTATTGGACCTCTGATATTCATCAAACAAAAGCATTACACTTGTCTACACTCTAATTGGCACGAGTTTAGCCTCTTACTCTATTTTGGCTCAATAGTGGCATTACAAGTGGAAATGCATAATTTGGCATCTATGCCAAATCTGTTCCTATCAACATCCTACACCTAGATGCTTGATATAAAAAACATAAGACCCCTATATCTAACATAGATAATCTTTTTCAATTCTTCACAAAATATCCACCAAAAAATCTAGAACCACTAGCCATACAAGATGGCTATGCCATTACTCAAGGGCCATTGAACAACCGATGTTTCAACTGTGGTGAAACCGGCCACTTCACGGTTGACTGTCCAGTCAAGACCAAGTACCACGCTGAGTGTCCCGACTGTGTCAGAAAGCACAGTTTCAAAGACTGTCCAAAGCAACCAAACAAGATCCTACCTGCCCGACATGTCAGTTATGACTACCGATAGGATCCTTACCACAACACAACCCGAGCACCATAGCAACCAACAGTTAAACCTACTGATCAATTGAGAAGTTCCTTCCGACCTTCTGCATTACCACGACATTTACCAAAACAATAATCGAATATTGATGTTATATGAACTGAGATATTGCAAGACGTAAAGAAAACCGATATTCCGTCATCTACTACTATTCCCAGTCAAGAACACCCTCCCCAGGAAATTGACATGTTCTCTGCACTCCTGCAACCTCAAATCTATATGTCTATCCACTTTTTGATGAGATTTCCAACAATTGCATATAACAAACAAAACTGAAAAATCAAAAATCTAAACCCATCTACATATGTGTACTTGTTGTGGCCTTCTAAATGTCATTATGAAACTTGAGCCATATTTCAAAACGCACTTTTCACCTAACACCATAACTTCATTCAAACACAATTATGGCTCTATGTTCTATATGGTATTGCCTTATGTAGTAGCTCTTGCTCTCAAAACGTAATGGATTCTTTCTGCTGATTATTTGGGCTTTTTAAAAAGCATAAAATGTCATTGGATTTTTTTAAAAAATTTCAAAATTCTGAAGCACATTCCAAACACGCTGCCATGTGGCAGTTTCTCGTTGGTCCAAAAAACCCACACTGCTGATTATGCTTTGTAAATGGCATGTGGAAAAGTCAAAGACTCCATTACGCAATGGAATGCGCCAGGCATAGGCCATTCTGCCCGGTAAGGATTTCCAAAAAAATTTAGGCTCCGGGCCTCGCCCAAAGTTTTTTGGAAATCCTTACCAGGCAGAATGGCCTGTGCCCGACTACTTCCATAATACAAAAGATATTTTCCTACTTTCCACAAGTAATGCTTAAGAAATTCTTTCAAGATTTTCAAGTAGACAAAAACCCATTATGCATTTTACTCAAGTATCCTTTGTTATGCCGATATTGTGTTCTAAGAGTGCTTGAATCAACTCCGAATGTAACATAATAACATAATGAGAGAAATGTAACTGCTTTTGGTTAATTACTAGTTGCACATTTGAGTGGACAATGCTAGTTATTTGCTCAAGTTCAATATTGCTTCTCCAAATATGGACTTGTTTGCAATCATGTTTTCGTTGTGGAGTGTCTTGAACATCCTCCATCTCAATAGCGATACAGTATCTTTGAGTTTTTCAAATTAAAGATACTGTCCGTAATTATATGAGTCATGCTCTGACAATTTGCTCCGACACATACCTGCTGCTGGATACCATGTCGTTTCTCCGCTGAAAAGATGATATTTTGATGGGTTTATAGCATAGTGTTCATTATCATTCTGCAATCATCTCAAATTGCTTGTCTGCAAATGACCATAGGCCATGTACTTCATTTACCGAACAGCACAATCGCAATATTGTAGTTTTCCATCTGAATGGACCAAGATTGATTCAAAATTGATCATTATACATAACTTGACTCAAGTTCATGGCTACATTTGCCTTTTAAATCTGAAACAAAACAACAATTCAATGAATATTTGTGTACATTGCTTCTGCCAAATCCACATACTTGTATATACACCATCTCAAGATAAAAAACTTGTATCTACACAGTTAATGCCTGGGCCCCTTGCCTGCTGCCAGCTTGCTCATGATTGGAACTCGAAAATTATACAAACCTCTGTAAATTGCAACACCAACAAAAACATGTTGCCTCACGAAGGATTTCAACAAAACTGATCATTCTGATCATCTTCTTCTTCTTCTTCTTCTTCTTCTTGACCTACTGAGAGCTGTATGTTACAAATGCAGTCAGGCAGAAGAGAATTTCCGAGTAGGTTTTCACAGACTAAGATCTAATTCATCTAGCACCTCATCTGGTTGCTGATCAGCGGCAGAAATCTTGTTTGAACTTTCCCGCCAAGCAGGCACAGCATCGGAATCCACTACAAATCTTCTCCAAAACCAATGCCGTCTCCAAACATTGACCATGTCGTCAATAGCTACACCCTTAGTTTCAGGCACCAACAGGTAGACGAATATTGTCATGATCACCACAAAGCCAGCAAAGAAGAGGAAGATGCCGTATCGGAAATGGCATAGCATGGACAGAAAGGATTGCGCAATCACGAAGGTGAAAAGAAGATTTGTGGATACTGCTATGCTTTGACCGGCGGATCTGATCTCCAGAGGGAAAATCTCGCTGGGAATAAGCCATGCCAACGGACCCCAAGACCAGGCAAATGCAGCAACGAAAAGGCAAATCATCAGCACTACCCCTGTAGCAGAGCCATGTGCGAGCTTGTCTGACCCGTTATGAAGTCCTGTTCCTAACAAAATAGCAATCACAACCTGCACGTTCGATCAAAACAAAGCGTTGCATTCTATCAGTGGCAGTTTAATTAGCTTAGACGGCCATAAAACTGATTAGAAATAAAGTCAATCTCGAATTCTTTTCTGTTCAGAAAATTTTCTAGAATTGAATCCAAAGCTAATAGTTGATCAAAGCTACAAACTACAAACATTGCCATGAGTATACTTTACAATACAAACTAACTAAAATCCCACCAAAAGCATCCATTCTGATTCACCTGTGGAATCATCATCTGCAGTGAGGCTTCCAGAAACAAAACTCTCCGCCCAAACCGGTCCACTGTCACGATCGAAACAATGGTGGACAAAACATTGACAGCTCCTGTGATCACAGCCGAAAAGAGGGAGGCGTCGTTTTTGAAGCCCAGCGTCTGAAAAAGAACAGGGGCGTAGAACATGACCGCGTTGATGCCCGTGAACTGTTGGAAAAACTGGAGGAAGATAGCGATTGTCAGCTGAGGTCTGTATTCGCGTTTCATGATGTTTTTGAAAGGGTCTTTAATTTGCTTGGCTGCTCGGCTGGCTTCCAACAATTGTGTATATTCCAGTTCCACGTTCTCTGTCCCCCGAATTTTCTTGAGCACAGCCTTTCCCCTTTCCAAGTGACCCCTTTCAATAAGGCTATTTGGAGTCTCGCACAGAAGCAAGCTTCCCAGAGCTAACAGACCTGCAGGGATGCCGGCAAGACCCAGAGAGAGCCTCCAACCCCATGGGTGGATCTTCTGCGTTCCGTAGTTCACCAGATTCGCGAACAGAATGCCAATCGTCACGTCCAATTGGAACAGGATGTTAAGGCCTCCGCGAAAGCGCACGGGTGCGATTTCGGACAAATAAAGAGGCACAGCCTGGATGCATGCAGAGTATATATCATTCAATCACACGCACAGAGATGCCATACGAATTTTGCAGAAGATTAAACTATGAGAGAGTCACCAGTGGCTATTATCTAAATTTTTATGTTACAGCACGATAGGCTTTTTACCTATTGTCAGACAGATCAACAAACGCAGGCTCAGGCTACATGTGATGGTGACGCTAGCTGATCGTCTCCAAAAGATCAAAGTTATCTTGTTCTAGATAATTGAAGGATCGGCAAGAAGAGAACTCACTCGTACCAATAGAATAAGATAAAATGACGAGATCTAGCTACGATCTTTCGATTGGCTCTCATCTCGAAGGTTACAAGTAAGTTATAATTAGATTAGTGTTGGACATTTTGTTTCAGTCATATAAACAAACCTGATTTGCAAAGCCTACTCCACAACCAAGCATTATGCGACCTATGATAAGCATTGTCAAATTGGCAGCCGCAGCATTAAAAATAACTCCTGTAACAAAGAAAATGCCTGCCAGACGCATCGAAGGTCGCCGCCCAAACGTGCTAGTCACATAAGATGCAACGAAGGTGGCAACTAAACCAGCGAGATAAAGAGAGGACGTGAAGGCTTGAAGCCCCTGACTGTCGTATTTGCAGTAAGCGCTTTGCGTGGCACGCCTCTTGTTTTCTAAAACCGTGGGGAAGAATTTCGCAAGAAAATCGTCCATGGAAGTCACTCCGCCTGAACAAATACCAATGCAGATATCCAGAAGCAAGCAACCATACTTTAGTCCCTGTAGATGGATAGCATGTGCTGAATTCTTATAATATAAACGATGTGGCATGGATCAACGAAATAGCTAAAAATTATTTCAGCCACCAGGCATTTTGATGTGTTTCAGATTGAATCCTTTACTTCAGATGCACGACGCATACAAATCTACTACCTTAAACGCCATTCAAAGTAATAAGCTTTTCTGTACAGTCGATCGTAAAAAGACATTCAAAGAAATAAAGTGCAGCTAACTGACCTGATATGCCAATATCGTAACCGAACACCAGACCTCCACTGGCAGCTAGAACGCAACACAAGAACACATAACCAGTAAATTTTCCGCCATGATCTTTAGTTGCGGATTCAACCGCAAGAGTGGCACCGCCTGCCATGTTACTTCTCAGTTTAGCTTACGTTATCGGCTTCTTAAGGTTCGAGGCCGAACTAATTCGCCAGGAAATGAGTAGATATATGGGCTAGATCAGTTTGATGTTGATGAAATACTTGCAAGAGTCGTCAAACGAGCTGCAGGAAAAGCTGAAACGCTACGTAGACTTAGAGGTAAATTTCATGAGAAAGATATTATAATGATATACAGTACTCTCAATCCCGCCAGTGAAGTAAGTATGCTCATGTGCCGCTCACAAATTAATACGTGCAGCGCTGTTATCCTTAGACACAGCCGCTGCAAATTAATACGTGCAGCGATGTGTTATCCTTAGACACAGCCGCTGCTCTGATGCAAGACAACTCCAGAAAGAGGAAGATATATAGGTGCACAAAATGGGATGCGAAGAGACCTTCCTGAAGATATCGAGCTATAGCTGTCATCATCATCACAGATTGAACTTCGTTAAATCCAGAGATTCAAGTCGAACTGTCCAATAGAATAATCATAAAAAACAAACGTAGAAGAAATCTGCAATATCATGTCATACTTTATAATTTATGAGGGAAGGAGACGTGGTTGTCCCGTGTCATGGCCAAGCAATGCGAATCCATCATTCAAAATAAGCACCAACAAAGCATTTTGTAAACATTCATTCAATCGATTCTAAGGAATGGATAATGGATATCAATGAATATATTATATGCAGTTGACAATTCAAAGCAACACAGCAGGATTCACGAATTAAATTACACTTACTTTTTTATTACATGTGGTATACATGGCAGGTGAGAAGGTGGCAAATCACGTCATAACCCCACATTTATCACCTTCTTGGTTCTATGTATGCAGATTTCTTGAGAATTCAAAGCCATTTCTAATGATTTCCAAAAGCTTATCCAATTATCCGACGACTTTCTTTCGTCACTCTCAAACCAGGCTTCCACGAGAATAAATTTAAATACGACATTGTATTGGCATGCAAATCGGAACCCCTGTCCCCAAGTGGATATTACTGGAGAGATTAATACTGCTGCCTTACATTCGTCACTGTCCACAAAAACAGCAGTCTGTAATATGGACACAGAAAATCAATCAATGCTGACTTGCTGATTGGGACTGGAAGTCCGCGGCGTGTCCAATATCACCGTATGAATCGGCATTAAATGTCACAATATTCATGGCTAACAGACTATCCTATGATACCATCTAGCTAAATGCCTTGATCATGCAAAAGGAAAAGAGAGCGAGGTCTAACGACATAACATGACTAATTATGAAATGACAAAAAACATAATTGCGAAATGTACCATTTTGTAGTAAATGTCGATCACACGAAAATCCTATGTATCCTCCATGTTCATCTGGGCAAAGAGTTCTAAAATCTGATTTAGAATCTTAAAGCTCGTCACCAAATCTTGATGCATCGTCACAGAATACGGATTGCCAAATTCTTTTCAAACATGAAACCTTCCTTGCTCCAATGATTACCATCAAGCACTCGTTTCATGTAGCAAATCAAGGATATATAATTTCAACCAAAATATTTAGGAGGGGCCATCCACACATTCTTGGATCACTTTGGTATAGAATCTCTTTTGCAACCTTGCTTTCTTCTTCAAGCATTCATAAAAAATGCTTACCACAATATTTTAGAATTATAGATCGTTTCAAAAAATCTACTTTTGTCTATTCAACTTGTCTTGCAAACTCACATCAGAGAAAATCCAAACTCCAAAAGGGCCTTTGAAGGAATGCCACATAGGGGACAAAAAAAAAAAAATCGTCGGATTTTAAAACTCTGACTAAATTCTTGGTTTGCCCATGCAACCTGGTAACTTAATTCGACTAGTAACGTGTGTAGTTAACTAGAAGTTAGATAGGTGCAACACATGAGGTTCACACATCAAGACTTGTTATGTTCGTCAATGTGCTAATATTAACTAACATCAGCTCTTTTTTAAATACAAATTGTATCTTTCATTTCAATTAGGAAACAATGAAACAAAATTTCCTCCGTCTACTAATCCCTTGCACATCAAGGGAGGACAAAAAATGATCAAACTGAATATCATTCAAGACTCGAACTTCAAATACTAATTGGATTAGAATGAGCGCCAATGCAAATCAAAAAATTTGCAGTTCAAAAATTTGCAAATTTGATACATATCCATCAAAAATGGGTTTGTGTCATAACTGCAAGTCTTTGATTTGCATATTTGGCAAGAAACTTGGGGTATGTTGGATCAAAAAGAGTGCCAAGGTTATATCAAACTTTTGTAGTTCAAAATTTTTTAATTAAAACACAAACTCGTCATGTTAGAGGAGTTTTGAGCTCCAAAAGGATCTTATAAGAATTCGTGCAAACATTCCTTTTGTATTATTAAAATATTATAGCACTCTTTTCAACTAATACCTTGGAATTGCCATAACCTTTTAATCGTAGCTCAGAAGTATGTCATGTAAGATATCATTGGAAAGCGCTCGTCGAGCGCTTTTCAACCCACCAAACTCTGCTGAAATCGGACTTACCACTTAAAAGTTATACCATTTTTAATGTGGACTCAACAAGTTATGTTACGTGGATTTCAAATTTGAGTGTTTTGATTGGTCCATGTGTGGAAATAAATTGAGAAAGTATATAAAGAGAATCTTTACAAAGGGTCCTTTTTGGATTTAAAACTCGTCTAATCCTATAATTTCAGGTTTTAATAGCTTGCAGCATATTTACCCATCTAATTTTCTATTAGATTTATCTATCTAATATCAAGATGTCTAAGTCTCATTTCCATATTGATCTTCCGACAAAATATGCTCCAATGTCAAAAACAAATGTCAAAGGATTCACATTGTCAGCTCTTGAAATCATGCAGCATAGGATGGAGAACAAGAAAAATTGTGATCTATGGATTGTTGGAACTTTATATCCAACAGATCCAAGCTCAATGCAACATCCAAACATTGGATCAATCATGCTGGCATAGATAACTCAATGCAAAAAATCCAATGTTTGAAAATTATGCTAAATAGTTTGCTTATTGACTACAATGTTGTTTATTTGTTTGCCCTCACCACTCCCGAGGCCTCCCCAACTCCCAATGCTCTAACCATAGCGTCTACAGTCATGGTTAAGAAGTTTGAACTATTCACAGTTTAACTTATCTAAATTCAAATATGCATTCCCTCCACTGGTTAAGATGATCACAGTCTTAACATTGGAATGAAAATATGAGCACCATCTCCAAATTTGAATAAGGAAAAAAAAACAAAATCAATGAATTGATGTTATAGAGTATGTAATATAATACCAGATAAGTACTTTGATGTATTTTGAAAATCTCATTATGAGTACTTTGATGCTTCTGATTGTTTTCTTGTTTTTTCTGATGACGACATTGTATTATATACATTTGGATATCCTTATTGATTTGAGGCTAAAGCATGGTTTGGTGGTACAACATGGACTTTCAAGGACATTACCTTTTTTGGGTAGAAATGCACTTTTGTATTATTATACACTATTTTCAACTAATACTTTTGACTTGCAATAACTTTTTTAACCATACCTTGAAAGTATCTCATGTAACATATCATTGGAAAGCGCTCGTCAAGCACTTTCTAACGCACCAAACTTCACTGAAATTGGACTTACACTAAAAAGTTATGTCATTTTTTAAATGGACTCAAAAAATTATGATTAATAAAATCCCCATACTTTCGACTTGCCATAACTTTCTGACCATAGCTTGGAAGTATGTCATGTAACATATCATTGGAAAGCATTCGTCAAAATGCTTTCTAACGCACCAAACTCCACTAAAATTGGACTTACCACTAAAAAGTTATGTCATTTTTAATGTGGACTCAAAATAATTATGAGTAATAAAATCCCTAAAAAGTAAAATGTACTACCAAAAAGTTCAATGAAAAATGGGTCCTTTCTTGGTACCACCAAACCATGCTTTTAGCCTTGACCCCTTCATAGAAAAGAGAAGGCAAAGGAATTCCAATATCTGCTGAACATCATTCTCGTTATAGGGAAGAAGGAAAGAAAAACTTGGATCTGTGGACAAGTGGAACATTTTATCCTCAAGGTCCTAGCACTTTGACACATCTCACATTCTCTTCAATAACTCATTTAGCTACATGGATATGCAATGGGCATACTAGATTACTAGGATATTGTGAGAGATTGCAAAATTACAAAAATCAGTTTTCTATTGAAAAAAATTTGTTTTTAGAATGTGAGTTCAGACGCGTATTCTTTTATTATCATGAAAGAAATTGTTTTCTGCAAAAGGCCTTAGAGAAAAATAAAAAACTTAGAAAAATTAATGAATCATTAAAGAAGATAATTTTCAATATCAAATCAAAATTAGAGCATATGCAGTCTATCTTACAACCTATTCATTTTGAAAACTTACAATTATTGAAGGATGTGTAATTGGCTAAGAAGAAGGCTAGGAACAACAAGCAAAAGAGACAAACTTGTTAGGATATTCAAACTCTTTCAAAAGATGGTTACCGAAATAGAAGTATTTGTGCATTCAAGTAAGCATATTCTGATTTTTGTTACTTGATCAATTAGATATAGATATATTTTAGCTATTGTGAATTTATGCTAACTATCTTGCTTTTCTTGCAGATCTGCATTGGTTGCTCCTCGGAATATTAAGGATTGCTTCAATTGGAAAGACATTGAGCATATGCAACAATATTTCAACTTATTAGAGAGGCTTTTAAACAAGTTGTTATTAGAAAATTCCTTATCCCAAGGTCATATCACTCGAAGAAAGAGAAACAAACTAAACATAGTAATGCATAAGATTATTGGTACTCCATTTTACATTGAGGAGGGATATGAAACTAAACGAAGATCAATATTTGTTTGTCCTCTTGCAGTACTTGCAAAAGAGTCTTTTTTTGTTTTGAGCAGGTTGTTGATTCTGGGTCTTCTGTGACTGTTTTTTATTGTCATTGATCTGTCCGACAACTCTCTTCTTTTGTTGCTTCCTCGTGTTCTTCTTCGAGAATAATGCTTGTGAGTCGTTGATGGAGGACGAGGATTGAAATTGTCGATATTACAGTAATTTCATAGCCAAATCTAAATCCATGAATGCTTTGACCTTCAAACTTAGTTTTGCACAAATTTTTTTGTGTGCATCCAAGCTTAATGCGTTAGTAAAAATATCCGCTATCATATCTTGCGTTCGACAGGATTTTAAGTCAACCCCTTTGTCAAGAACTTTTCTTCTGACATAGTGATACTTAATTTCAATCTGCTTATTCCTAGAATGAAATCTAGGGTTGGCTGATAAAGCAATGGCACTTTACTATCACAAAATAGAATTGCCGGAGCATATTGATTCAGACTGATATCTAAAAGTAAGTTTCTCAACCATACTGCTTCCTTTGTAGCTTGAGAAACTACGATATACTCTGATTCAGTGGAAGATAGAGCTATCAAAGTTTGCTTGTGACTTTTCCATGAAATAGGACCATTCTTGAGGAAGAATGTAAATCCAGAAGTGGATTTACGAGTGTCTACAATTTTTGCCCAACTTGCATCTGAATAATTACTGAGAGAATTGAGTTTGTCATTGTCAACTATTCCATAACAAATGCAAAAGTCCATAGTAGCTCGAAGATATCTCATGACTTTGATAAGAGCCTTCCAATGTGTTATACCAAGATTTTTCATAAATTGACTTACGGAACTGACTACAAAAGTTATGTCTGGTCTGGTACAGATTATCGCGTACATAAGAGATCCTATTATCAAATGATAATAATACTCATGCATCTGCTCCTTCTCTTTGATTGTTCGGGGACATTGGTCCTTCAACATCGAGTCTTGGATCCAATGGTGAGAGAGCTAATTTGAAATTCATCAGACTATATATGATTAAGACATTGTGAATGTATCTTTGCTGGGTAATATAAATTAGCTTCTGCTTTTTGTCTCTTTGGATTTGAATACCTAGACAGTAATGAGCTTCATCCAGATCGGTCATGTTTCTTGAATTTCACACGTGTGGACTGTCCACTACATGTACTTGTGATCTCCTAAGGTGTGTAGATGCACCAAGATCAAGACTAGATTGAGATTCAAGATCAATCTTGAATCCTATGGCAAAAACACGCTACTACATGCATTCAATCACTTCCAACTCTCACTCACACGTGTGGGAAGTATTCAAAAAATAATATAAGTAAAAACAAGCTGCTCTCCTCGAGTAGAGAGAGAAAATGCATCATGAGCTCTTGGGTAGAGAGAGAAAGCTAGAAACTCAATAACTCACAAAATCCATGAAATCACCAAATCAATTAGCTTCAAAATGAGGAGTACAATGATACTAGTAGGTCCACGAGCTACCACTATGCTTAACTATGATTGGACCATATTTTGTCACCTCTTGATCCTATTGGATCATCGATCTATGCACCTCTTAATTTTATTGGACTATATTCAAGCACACCTCAATCTTCTATTGGACCTCACAAGGTTCCACCTCTAAATCCTATTGGACCTCTTGGAATTCATCAAACAAAAGCTTTACACTTGTCTACACTCTAATTGGCACATGTTTAGCCTCTTACTCTATTTTGGCTCAATAGTGGCATTACAAGTGGAAATGCATAATTTGCCATCTATGCCAAATTTATTCCTATCAACATCCTACACCTAGATGCTTGATGTAAAAGAACATAAGACCCCTATATCTAACATAGATAATCTTTTCCAATTCTTCACAATGTCGAATTCGAAAGATAGCATTGTCTTAGCTTCTTTTATCAGATTGATATTGTTGCTGAAAAGCAATGTGTCGTCCACGTACAAAGTGATAATGATAATGGAATGTTGCATTGACATGTAGTAGACATTCAAATCTGAAGTGCTTGGTTAATAGTTGTGATTGATAACAAAAGTATTAATCCTTTGAAACCATGCTCGAGCAGATTGCTTCAAGCTATAAAGTGCTTTATGGAGTTTACACACATGATTGTGTTTACCTTCGATATTGTGTCCTTCGGGTTGCACCATGTAAATGTCCTCGTCGATAACTCCATTAAGATATGTTGTATGTACAACCATTTGATGTATTTTCAAATCTGTTGCAGCTGCAAATGACAGCAGAAGTCGAATAGAAGAACGTTTAACTACTTGACTAAAAATCTTAGTGTAGTCAACGTTGTGTATCTGAGAGAAGCCTCTGGCGAAAAGTTGAGCCTTTCTTAAAATCGATACTTCCATCTTCCTTGTACTTGATTTTGAACAACCATTTGCAATCAACTACATTTTTGTTGGCAGGTGATTCGACAATGTAATGTGTGAAATTAGAATTGATCAAGATTATAAACCTATTTTGAGTTTGTGAAGAATTGCCAAAAATTGGCAAATCTAGCTTGATCAAAATCCATGTAGAATAGTGTAAATTGTGTACACAAGTGGGCCCCACACATGTGAGGCCATGATGCCACGTGGGAAACCCATCCTAATGTAGGCTAGGTCAAGTCCATAGGGTTGGTCATGTCATTTTGGTAGTGATTCCTAGTTTATAGGACCTAAATCCTAGATTTAAGGTGAAAATTTGACCAACTAGCTATCTACCAAGCATGACTCTAGGAAATAGACTAAGGTTTCATTTTAGGTCAAGGAGAGTGAGTTAACTTCCTTATTACATGCTGGAAATCCACCTAAATTCAAGAAGGAAGTCGAATTTGCTATGTATTCCCTCTCTCCATAGTGAGAAGATAGAAAATTTTTGGAGCTCATTGGCAATCTCAAGCTAGTTCACTATGTACATTGAGTTTTTGTGATCCAAATGAAACCAAATCAATTTCTACTTGTTTCTCAGGTTAAAGGCAGTACTACAGCCTGTAGTACACATGTGTGGGCTCGGATTTCAATGTTTATCAATGCTTTTGATTGTTAATACTTGTTGTTTGTCAAATTGCCAATCTAGATCAACTTTTTTGTGTCTAGTTTTTTGATAGATTGTTAAGCAAGCATCCAATCACTCTTGTGGATCTTTTGTAGATCCATTTATGGTCCTAAAGTACAGTACTTTCACAGATTTTTCATCTACAAAAGATCCAATCTACATATGCAAGAAACTCGATTTTGATGTAGAATTCAATCTAGCATGCTCTAGCATTGATATCTTTCCCAAATCATTGATAGATGTGAATGCTTCCTTCATAACCTAACCACAAGCTCTGATACCATGTTGAGAGTTCCACATCATTAAGATCCAAAATATCTGTTTGATCTTTGGTTAGAAAGACAAAAGTCAAACTCTTAGTCTAATACAAAAATTGGCCTAAATTGCCAAATATACAAATATGACCAAAATAGCAGAACTAGTTGAAATCTTTCACACTTTTCATCATTCAACAAAACATACTACATTCGACAATTTGACAAATGACTTGTCTTGTTTTACTGTTTCTGTTGTTCTTATTGTTATGATCTGAGTTTTGATAATTGGCAAGGAAGCGATCTTTCTCTATTATTCATTCAACATTTTTGAAGGATAATAAGTTGTGCTTATAATAATATCGAAATAGATTTGTTGATACATCAACTATTGTTCTTCCTACAATTGAACTATCATTGTTGAATAGTTATGCGACTCATATGCATCTTATTTTTTTCCACCATAGTACCAGCTAGATCATAAGCTTTGGTAACTAGTTCAAAGTTTTCAACTTTATTGTCATATTTTCAATATGAGTGTCTACTATGGATGTGTCATCTTCGAATTCTATCGAAAAGTTGAATGGAGACAACTATCACTTATGGAAATTCAAAATGAGAGTGATCCTACAAGCAAAAGAGCTTTGGAAAGTTGTCGAAGGTACTGAGGTTAAGACTATTGTAGATCCGGTGGCCATTACTAAATGGAAGCAAAAGGATGAGAAACATCAGAGATAATCATATCAATCATATTTGAAGCACTCGAACTTTGCTGAGAGTTTGAAATATTCTGAGCACTCTCTATGACATTAGAAATGTGACTACCAAACTTCATCTGATAAAAAAGGTTTTACCATTCAAAATGGCTAATACAGATTCGATTATGAATCACTTGAACAACTTCAAAAATCTTCTAAAGTAGACGTCTACAAGTGGCAAAGAAATCTATGATGCAGATGTCCTCATAATTCTCCTGTCAAGCCTTCCTAACACCTACAAAAATTGGGTAATCATTATTTCTACTTAGCAAGGTCTTACATTAGCACAAGTTTCATCTATGCTACTATAGGAAGAGATCCAGAGAAATGCATCTTCATTCTCTCATTCGACACCAAAATCAGAAGCTCTTTATTCAAAGAAATTCAATAAGGAGTCCAAGAAAGTACAAAAGTCAAATAATAATTCGAATTCAAAACAAAACACAAATTCGAATTCAGCTTCGTTGAAATCAAAACCATTTTGTAGATATTGCAAACGAACCAGACATTTGTTGGAGGATAGACAAATTCTCAAATTGAAAAAATAGCAACAATATGCTAATGCAGCAGAAGGTTCAAAAGAATTTGACAAAGAAGCTGATGAAGCAGTATCTATGGCAAATGAAGACCGACAAAATGTCGATTCTTGGTATTTGGATTCAGGTGCTACTCAACACATGACAAGCCAACGAAATTGGTTTCATGAGTATATTTCATTGGGAGATAATAGTACTCATAGTATTGATGGTATCGACACTATCAAATTCAATTTTGGTTTGTACTACTTTCATTCCAAATTTCTTCATGTTTTGGGGCAACACAACACATGATCAGCCATCAAGAATGGTCTATTGACTATTTAGCCTATAGTGCCAAGAAGTTTGTTCACCTTGGAGACAATATCTCACATAGAATCAAAGGTGAAGGTATTGTTAGACTGAATTTTTAGAATGGACTGTCAAAGCTCATATCAAATGTATTGTATGTCCCGAACCTGACAACAAATCTATTATCGTTTGGTCGAACTACAAATTTAGGACATAGGGTAGAGTTTCAAACAGATTCCTGTCAAATTCTTGGGGTGGCCAAGTTTGTGGAATCCACATGGAGTACCGTGGAGGACTCATGTGCAACGTCTAGGATAGGTGTGGTTGGGTGGTAAGAACGTTCTGGAAATTTGGAGACATGGATTGAATCACAAGGCATTGATGAACTAATTATATCATGCAAGGGGTCATCATCAATAAGCATCATCTAAGGCCAATGATGATCCAAAATCAATATTCATGTGATTTATCCTATCAATAATATTCTCGATCTCTCTTGCAAATCTTTTCCTTGAAACCAAATTATGTTCCTGCTTCTGCAAAAATTGAAAATGTTAGATGTATCAGTCTCTCTCTCTCTCTCTCTCTCTCTCTCTCTCTCTCTCTCTCTCTCTCTCTCTCTCTCTCTCTCTCTCTCTCTCTCTCTCTCTCTCTCTCTCTCTCTCTCTCTCTCTCTCTCTCTCTCTCTCTCTCTCTCTCTCTCTCTCTCACCTGAATGAGTCTATTATGGGTGATTGGATATGAAAATCAAGATTTCAAATTTGAATGCAAGTTACTCCAATGGATTTCACTATATTAGGGGTGATTAGATTTAAACTCATTATTTGTGTGTCCATTTTTTTGTGATTTAGACAAGGTAAATATACTTTCAAGATTCTTGACATTGGACGAGAATGAATCATTTTTGGTAGTGAAGATCTTTGTGGATTCTTCCTTTTAGAAGCAGGTGAGAGATTAACTTCATATAATCATTCTATTTGTATTTTTTCTTTTAGAAGTGAGTGAGAGATTAACTTCAAAGTATCGTGGCACTCATCCTATCGCTCATGAGATGAATCGCTATCTGATGATGATGACATATACACATTGTAGCCAACTACTCTATACCACATCATAAGTAATCATTATGAGATCGTATGTATTGAACAAATACAATAAAATTTGTTAAAGACATGCCAACATCTGATCTATGTATATTCTAGTTATGCTTATTGAAAATCTAATATTCTAGTAACATTGTTATCAAAAAAATTGCTTGGGTGGGGCAACACATGACGAGCAATCAAAATGAGGTCCATATTGACAAATGTTAGACGTCAGTAGATAGTGCGTGCAGGCCTATCTCAACTAATTTAAAGACCACATAGCATTCAATGTTCCAAGATTTAAGTTTGAACTGTTGTCCAAGATGAGTGACGATCTCACTTGGTCTTTCTTTCAAGATGGAATGATCAAAATCAAACAATTAGTCATATACTCAATTGATTGATTACCCACTCAATCACTCATTTGATTAATTGATACTGGGCTCGAGTTAGTTAGTGATAAATTTCTTTGGATTGGCCTGGTGTGCCATGGTATCTCATGACGAGCAATCAAAATGAGGTTCATACTGATTAACGTTAGACGTCTCGATGTCTATATTCAGAGTAACTCTTCATTTCAATATGACAAGGTCAGGTGCAATCTTGCAAAATAGTTTGGGAGTTCAGCTTCGACAATTATGTGTGTCATTACATGGTCACAATTACGTGGATGGTTCCTATGGTCACAATTCTATCATTGTTGGCATTCTCATAATGAGCTAGAAAGATATTCTCATTATCAAAGGTACCGGTATGTTGCATGGGTGTTCCACCCCGCTCTCTGCAATTAGTCTCTTCAAGGTCCTTAATCGTTTGGCTCTAGTTATTTGAGTGTGATTCAAGGGCGAGTAATTAAGATGGTTGTGAAATCATATTGGTCTCCCTTGAAATATGCATTCGCCCTTTCTATCTATGGTCGCTTTGTATGTAAGATGATGTTCCTCGTTCAATTCCACTCATTTAGCTATGCAATTGACACTTGGATTCGCTCACAATCGTATGAGAAAAGTCTAGGTCCATTCTCATTCATACGACTATCTCAGTAGATTAATTTATTAGTATGACTTAATATAAGGTTATATAGGTCACACACCAACAACTAGAAAAAATATCATATAGGTCACATATCACTAAGGTCTTCAATATATCATAAATGTTATTGATCATGAATCTAAATGACCCTATGCAACCACCATTTAGAAGGTCACATGACAAACAATATGTTTTCACTTTGACCATATAATTATGTCATGAAATCAACAAATCATATCTATGACACCTAGATATTTAACAAATCTAGATTTCCATGACATCATCGATTTGATATAATATTGTGTGATAACATCTCAAAAGATTTGTCAAATTAGTTGTTTAATAAAAACATGTACTATCATTATATCTCATGATTTTCTCTTTTATGTCAAATCTCAAGAAAAATTAAAATTTATAAAAATATAAGATTTGTAAAATCTAGTTTTGTAAAAATTAAATACTATCATAATGACCCATGATTTTATCTTATATGCTCAATCATATTAAAAAAATATGTTTTATGTTTTTTCTTTATATTTTAAGTTAAATTTCACAAAACAATTTGCTCACTGAAGTGCGAGACTAAAGTGCGACAATTGCAATCAGTCGTTCAACAACATAATATCCTCCCATCAAAAACATGACCAATGACTCGAAAAAGTTGGCCTTCGATAGCCATGAAAATGTCCATCCTTCGTGAAGTTCAAATAATGATAAACTGGCCTTTTAGAAGTTGAAATAATGCCTTCACAATAAGTTATTATAGTAGTTCAACTTTGAATATTGTCTTCCAAGCAGTCAGCAAGTTCCTTAGACAGACTATTTTAGACACTATTGTAGCCACTTAGATAGTTCCATAGATAATGCTATTGACAGTCAGAGTCTTAGACAATGTCTAGACAATTGCTTAGATAGCTTCACTTCTAATTAGATGATCCTTAACCAAATTGTCGTAGAAGCTTAGGTGTATCTCGTTTCTGGCAGGTGTCTTGCTTGCAGGATCAACATCTCACAATCAATCATGCACCTTCCACGGTATTGTATGGCTACCCATGATCGAGATAGCTAGTGATTGGATTGAGTGAATAATATTCGAATTGAACAATAGTGAATCGAATCGATCAGGCGAGCAATTGGACAATGTCAATGAATCAAATACTAGCTAACACACCATTGATCAACATCTTTATTACAATGTTAAATGATATTTCAACTAATTACTATAGGTCACACACCAACAATTAAAAAGATATATCATATAGGTCACATGTCACTAAGGTCTTCAATATAACATAAATGCTTTTGATCATGAATCTAAATGACCCAATGCAACCATTTAAGAGCTCACATGACAAAAACAAAAAATTTATATTCGACCATATAATTATGTTATCAAATTATATCAAATCTATGACACCTAGATTATTAACAAATTAAATTTCTTATGGCATCAATGATTTGACATAAGATTATGTCATAAAATGCTAAAAAAAAGCTAGCCAAATTACTTGTTTAATAACAATGTGTACTATCTTTTATCTCATGATTTTGTCTTGTACGTCAAATCTCAAGAAAAATGAAATTTATAACAATATAAAACTAGTTTCATGACCTCTGGTCGATTTGTTGCCGAAAATGACACTTGCGTGAAACATCCACGCATGGATAATCCACGCGACCATATTCACATGTATATCCACACGACCATATCCACACGTATATCCACAACTATATCCATGCAAAATTTGTTTTGGCCATGCCACCTCCTTTGTATTGTGCATGGATATTTTCTTCATGTGTTCTTGAGAGAGAGAGAAAGAGAGAGAGAGAGAGAGAGAGAGAGAGAGAGAGAGAGAGAGAGAGAGAGAGAGAGAGAGAGAGAGAGAGAGAGAGAGAGAGTCTCTCTTGACAATTGTGACATGCATTGAGCAAAAACCAAATATGATGTCGACGAATCAAAAATAGGCTAACTTCACATTTTCTCTTGTCTAACTTTCTCCCTACAAATTTCAATAACTTGTCTTGAAATGTCTTATCCAAGGTTGATCTACTTTTGTAGCACCATGTTGATTATGAGTTGAATAGATCCTCCCTAAATATCATGAACACTCATGCTTCTCTTCATAGATGGGCTAACAAGTGTACTTCAAGCCATTAATTTTAGCTTCCTTCCATAGAACTATTGCACGCACACCACGGTGTACAAAGATAATAACTACCTTACCTTTCAATTTGTAGATCTACAAAACAAGTTTGATACAACTAGCAAGTTAATAAAGACTTCAAGTTGTTTATTGGAAAATGCAAACATATAATCTTGCAAAGTAAAACCACCACAAAAAACATATCATTTGATTTCATATTTTGAGAATGCTTCATTAAGCATCTTTCGCTAATCATATTCCAAAGTATAAGTGTTCAACCGAATGACAATAAGCATGTGCTTGGATCAGCACCAAATGACTTGCCCATATTTTCACCCTATAACCTCTCATCATCTCCTCATTGTAATCCTCTCCAGCCTGTCAGCATTCAAATTTGAAGCAAGTGATGCATTCCATGTATAGGTGTTCCGTACCCTAATTATATCTTGACATTCTCAAAACTCATGTTGACTTTCATCTTAATGACTGGTTCTGAAGATTACATGATGGCAATGTATAACAGAATGAGAAGTGAATGATAATAATAGCATGCAAAGCAAAGGTTACTTTGTTTTCATTGTTGGTTACTTTGTTGTTGTCTCTTGATAAATGAAGTATATGCATGCATAACCCTTTTCTACAGTGCACAAACCCGTACTTATTAACTTGCAAGTTAATAAGTACAGGTTTTACTGCCAAAAACATATAGTGAAATGTCTATTAAGATAGTATTGAAACCAACTCTGAACAATGGTAACAGCGGAGTTGACAATTAAGCCAGTATAAAGACACAAATATTCAAGTAACTTTTGACACTAGAATTGTAACAGCGGAGTTGACAATTAAGCCAGTATAAAGACACAAATATTCAAGTTGGCTGCATCCAGAGGGACGACACCTCACATGGAGCTCAGGAGTGTCCTAAATTTATAACGGTTGTACAAGTAATGACATAGAGACAAGACTGGCTACAGCTAGCATCGGGGAGAAAAGACTTCAATACATGGGAACTTGAAAGGCATGTAGGGAATCAAACTGGATAACACCTTTCTTTTAGACATGAGAATTTTCTTAACTACACAAAAGTTGCTCCAAAGAATCATATAAAGGGTATATTAGGAATGGCATGGGATTTACCAATCACAGCTAACTGCAGTCTGACTGCTCCTTACACAGAAAATGAGTAATCTCAGTATACAAGGGTGTATGTTATAACTTATAAACAAACCGACTACATATGAATCAGCATGGTCAAATACTTTAGTGGAAAGAGAGCTTACCAATCAGGAAAGATAACACGTGGCAATAGATGCAACTGAGCAAAAGAAAGTGTCTTACAACTCATGCTAGGATGTTCCAGGGTCTCTGAGTCAAGATGGATAAAATTCAAGCAAAGTGCATACTCTTTGATTAGTGTTTCTGTAGATAGATGTAAAGAGAAAAACAGATTTAAATTTGGTGAAACAAATTTTCAGTTAATATTTATTTGAAATGGCCACAATGTTTGTAATTTTAGAACTCAAGTTTTGTAAGGTTTGGCACAGTACATAGTACATGCTGTTCTATGTGATTACCTTTCACCTTACTGTTGTTGAGCAAAGACATTAATTTTTTAGATTCGAAAAAATTCAAATGCAGAAAATTTCAATACCGGACATCCTCCCACTGAGACTTTTTGAATAGCACAGTCAAAAATCATAACATCCGTGAAGTCTGGCTAGCTAGCCACCTATTTCAGGGAACTTACCTAGCTAGAGTCTAGTTCTCTTCATTTTGTAGACTTTCTAAGCTCAATAAGCTAGTTCAATTTTTTGCAGTTTTAGATTTTTGATAGTTCCATACTTAATTTTTGAGGTTTCAACAAATTATTGACAAGAATCTGACTTCGGATACTTTTGCTGTGGACGTAGTCTTTAATAAATTTCAATCTTTTTGGGAGAACGTTAAATTTATGTAGACTTTCTGCCTAACAGAAGAAGAGGATAGGCCTAGTACATACATTTAAGGCACAACTATAAATGCATATTTACTCGTTCTGAACAAAGCCAAACCTTTTCTACTTTGTGAACATGCACTATTTCAAGATGTTCAAATTTATTCTACTAAATTCCATGCAGATCCTCAACAAACTTATACAAAACCCAATTTACTCCCTACATGTGGATTTCAAAACATCCTTCAACTTTCAATCAAGCACTCTTAGACGAAATCAACTGATGTCCAAATGATCTAAATGTTTGCTGATGGGTATGTAGTCAAATTTTCCTCGAAATTACAGACCAACCTGTATTAGAAAGTTCTTTCAAAACCTGCCAACCATACCATTTAGAATGCCCGTAAAAAAATTTGAAAATAAATACATTTAAGAAAAAACTCACTGAAGATTACTAGTCTCCACTTTTTTATATATTGATAACTACAGGCAAGAAACAAGATCCATCAAATCACATCAGCCACAAAGCCTTCATCAAGAAATTTGGTTCCCAATTCAAGGCAGTTACTACGAAACATAAGTTCAACGCTGGGCAGATCTACCTGGGGCATCACAATGGATTCATGAAGTTAGAGAAGCAAGTTCCAATTATGCCCACCTGGATACAGGCAAAGCATGCCAAGGGCACTGCTCACTTGCATAGCACCTGAACGAGCAGAGAAATGCTGGTTCCATCACTTGCCACACCTTAAAATGAAAGAATGTGCATGCTTCTTCCAACATTGTAGATGATTAAAAGATGAGATGGGATTGTTTGTTCACATAGTACTCTATGTGCAAATTTTTGTACATCCTATAGAAATTGCAGCTGCAAAGCTGGAAAACAGGATCATTACAAAAATAAGCGTTGCTTTTAGTTATTGCGAGAAAATGTAGACTGTCCTACTTGAGAAGCCACAAAATTTAGATCATATGGATAATCATACAAATCTTTGCAAGAATTCCATAACCAGTGAAACCACTGAGGAATCATATCAACAAGATCCGAGCTTATCATTGGATTTGCTGCCTGAGAAGCCACAGAATTTAGATCATATGGATAATCATACAAATCTTTGCAAGAATTCCATTACCAGTGAAACCACTGAGGAATCATATCAACAAGAGCCGAGCTTATCATTGGATTTGTTGCCTGGGGAAGAACAGTACTTCTGACAACAAAGTCGTAAAGAGCCTTTCGAAGGCCAAATAAAGGTGAAGGTACCAGGATCAGAGACTTGGACATGCTGCATCCATGGTCAAAATCTTCCGCCAGGACCATATATACATCCAAATGTGACACATGAGATGATATGATACATATTTATCGTCTGGTGCCTTTATGGCTTGTCACACCTATACACTCCATCCTCAAATTTCCAGAAGCCTATACCTGTGATGCTAAAAAAGAAACCCCAATGAAAGACAAGTTTCAGGCTAATATATAGAGGTGATTAACGGTCTCAATATTCGCCTCCACACCAGTACAAATTACGGGACTTGGAGAAATGATTATCCGCAGAGAAATGGTTTAGTGTTCCAAAGAACCTGCGGATAGATTGACAGATCCCTGGTTGAGTGAATCCTGTCGACCCCTGCAATCTTCAGAGCTGCTACTCGATTGATGTGGGATAGGAATGCTATTAAGCCACTCCATTCCCTCTTGATTCAGTTGTAAAACTTCTGAAGGCGACAGGATTTTGATAAACCGTACGCAGTTCACAAATTCTCTGTTGAATCCACCAAGATGATGCATTATCAACTTAGAGGATGCATCTTAACTGTGGTTGACATTATTACTAAACAATTCATACGAACACCTAAAACTTCAGACTAGTAGAAAAGCTTGGATATAGGTTATTTCAATAAATGGAAACAGGGTTGTTACTAGAACATGTTAGCCTGGTGGCATATAACCGCAAGGTATCATCAAAGATATACCAGAAAGTATCAACTCAGAAATGTTCCTCATGGAAGAAGCCTTTTGCCGAATCTAGTACAGTCCACAAAGTAGCAAACTGATGGGAATTCTTGGCATATAGCAAACTAAGATCAAGAAAATCTGACAGCAGGCAGACCATTGACAATGTTTATATTAAAGGAATAGAAAACATCGATGTTTTCACATGACTAGAAAAGCCTAGAACTCTGAAAGATCAATATGCATGGCACTTACTCCCAAGGGTCATCACCAACAAGAAGCACATCATTCTCATTGTCAACAAATACAAGTTGCCATCCAGATCTTTGAGGATCCTCGAGTTGCCCTTCAAGTCCAAACATGCTCGCAAGCTCAGTACGGAGATTATCATAGCTTTTGAAACGAGTCAAATCCAGTGACCTCCCCACAGATCCAAGCTTATACACCTGTTGACCATTATATCATAAACATGAAACTAGCAAAGGAATGACATACTGCTGGAAAAAGCCCATTTCAAAGCTATTGATGTACATAAACACACTTACAAAACTAGTCGCAAATACTCCATTTCACTAAAAAATCATGAAACTAGGAGCAGTACATGACATGAGTACATGCCTTGGTAAATGTTCGAACAGGAGGAGAATGTAACAGTGGCCATGACGGAGGCTGCAGAAACCCACTACCATCCAGATGTCCATTTATCACAATGCTGGAGTTTAGTTGCATATCTGAACCAGAACCTGACCCAGAGGAGCCTGCAAAAACATTTCTACTCATGAACCTATTCTGCATGGTATCCTTGCTCTTGATGAAAAACCAGAATACCTAGAAAGACGGAACATTCTATGTTAATTCCAAAACGAAGATAGCTATGAAGATCAAATTGTGCTGCTTAATGTTCTTCGGCAGTTTCTCTAAACAAAAATAAGCATTGGTATAGAGGCAGTGAATACCATTAGCTTGACTTGTTACTTCGCCAAGAGAGGCTGCAAAGGCACCTTCAGGTGATGATGATATATCCATCCCTCCCATAGGAGAGCTTAAAACTGCTGGAGGATCTGGAGGGTTCCCTTCTCTAATTAAAGGTATCCATGAACCAGCAGCATGTGATTCATGAGAGACGGCAACTAAGTTGGGCCCACTTGATATACCTGCTTGTTGTGAGGAATTCTGAGTAGATCTCAGCATTGCTGAAAAGGGATTGCTGTCCGCTGGCAATCCTACTTCCTTACTTGTCCTTGGTAAGACATTTGAAATAGAATAGAATGTAGAAGCAGAGACCGAAGATGCAGGAAAGTCTGGCTCAGAAAATGATGCCCTTAGCGATGCATGGGCATTGATTGATGGTAGCTGTGAATTTGACGACATTCGCAAAGGAGCTGATATGTTGGGCAGAGCAAGCTGTTGTTGCTGCTGTGGTTGCTGGGGACACTGCTGCACAGGCTGCTGAAAATGTAACTGAGGATGAGGCTGTGGTTGTGAAACATGCATCTGCTGCTGCTGTCGTGGTGCTTGCTGGTGATATTGCTGCTGAGGCTGTTGTTGTGTTCCAAACTGCATTTGCTGAAACTGCACGAGTGGTGGGCTTGAATGCTGCATAGATTGCTTAGATAAATCACATGCTCGGAGCTCTTGAAAAGCAGCTGCTGCCAGGGCACGATAATACTCTGATTGTGGAGCAGGGCTTCCATCAGATCGTTGTTGCAGCCGCATCCAATGTTCCAAGCCCAAGCCATGTGAACTGAAACTCTGAACATCTAACCTACCTTCATCTTCGTGACCCCACGGACGTGATCTCTTCATGGCACATTCTAACTCTTCATCACCTGGAAAGATAATCAATCAGTAACGCTTGACCTCCACATTTGTGGTAGTAATCACATCATCATCCCTCATAGTTGTGAAAAAAAAACTTCACCCAAGAAACTCGGATCCTTCAAGAAACAGGCAACAATGATTGAGAAACAGGATACTGGAAATGCAGAAACTAGACGCAATCACAAAGTAAACAAGTGTATGATAACTACAATAGTCAATGTGCATGAGGCATAAATTCAGGGAGAAAGTGACTTATCAGAGAAATTATGTTGAATGAATGAAATTTGTCAAAGAGAAAGTCAAAGTGGAAGAGAGGTGTAAATTCAGGAAGGAAGTGGCTTACTACTACAATGGAGAGAAACTATATTGAATAAATGTTAGTTGAAAATTGTCAAAAAGAAAGTGCATCTGAAAGAAACGTATAAACTCAGGAAGAAAGTGACTTATTAGTGACAAGGAGAGAAAATATGCTGACAAAATTATTTTTCCCTGAACAAATTTCCCCGACTAGGGGAACATGTAGTTGGCAAATTTGTTTCCTCAGAGAAAGAATCAGGGAAAAGCATTTCCCTGGAACTACATCATCCCTTTATGGCCAAAAGCTATCAACAACAACAATATAGACCTTGGGCAAGTCACAAGATAATGAAACTTGTTATTGCATAATACGAGCAAGAATGTAAATGAGAATGAGCCCACCTCCAGATAATAAAGGTTGATCAGGGCCTCGAGAGAACCTTGGACGCTTTGATCTTAATAACAGAGAAGGATGGCAAACAAGAAACGGTGAAGAAAGAGGCTCAATCTCCCACAATGACACCTTTCTCTGCCGTTGGCCAGCCGTTGATTCATCCCATCCAACCTGTACCGAAGAAATATACCACTTGAGTCAAGAAAAAACCAATACCAAAAACATGCAGCACTTGCATCAAGAAACAACAAATTTGCTTTTGTTCGTTATTTAATTAATAGATGATCTGAGCTTGAAACAACATTGCACAAAGCATGTGATCTTCCTCTTCTCTACTAAGGGGCCCCCTCGCCATATAATCCTTTCGTTCCAAACAAATTCCCACTTAAAACATTTGTGATAACAAAACTTCTAAACAACTGTACATAAGCAGATACAAATACTTAAAAGTTAAAAACCATTGCATTTTACTTGAAAGAAAGCACACCAAGTAAACATTACGTGTTCATGGACTCTGAAAAAGCCCCAAACTCCCACCGGAGATGTACCTTTAAAGATCGCCAATGGGAATTTGGCCATCGTACTGGATCAAGGTCTCCAATGCCAGTAATTGTGCCCATGTACCTTCATCATATAAACAAAAAAATACGGACAAGATATTCAAGGAGAATCACAAAACCCCTCATCAGAGAAACTGCAAAATGAAATTTAATAAGCCCTCTCTCTCTCTCTCTCTCTCTCTCTCTCTCTCTCTCTCTCTCTCTCTCTCTCTCTCTCTCTCTCTCTCTCTCTCTCTCTCTCTCTCTCAGCCACTCACAGAAATTCATGCTAAGGAAGTCTCTTCATATATGAACCTTGGTGTACGCTTCAGAAAATCAATCTTCGAAGTGAGACATGCAACCTCTAAGGGACAATCTTCGTCAGTTAATATGAAACACCTTTGCTCCCATAAACAGGCTTAAGGGGCTTCTTGTGTCAGACTCGGCAAAATCCTAGAAGTCAAACCTCTGTGTTATCCAAGATGATTATGGGTATGCCATCAATACTGCACCAGATCATACTTGCAGAGTTTGCCACTCCGCTCATGGCTTATAGAATTGGGGGAGACACATATTTTGGTCACTCAACAAACTTTTGGATTGCTCTCTCATCATCCAAACCTTTAAATGTAGAAGAACATTTCTCCCGAGACATTTAGGCTGCACCAATGTTTTGTGGTACCTTTCGGATCGCCTTTTTGAAACGTGTTTGAATAGTTCGAATCGGGAAAGAATCGACTTCTCCAGGATCGAACTGGCGAATCAGTTTTAGGGTTTTTTTTCCCCCACTCCCTTAGTTTCGACTCTTTGATTATGTCAAAAAGAAGTGCTTTCTTAGTGTTAATGGGTAACATGTACATTATAATTCGTGATTAAACATATTACAATGTACAATGAAACACTCGAAAAAACCCTGAAGGTTCTCTCTCTCTTTGTGGAAAATGCCAAAAAAAAACGGTTCGAACAGTTTTTTTTTTTTCGGTTCAAACCAAAAAAACGGCCGATTCAAACCGCGGTTCAACACAACTATGGGCTGCACGCATATCACTGTCTTAAACGAGAGATTATCGATAAGCTACTCAGGTATGCGTCACCTATTTCTTTACAGAAATCTGAATAAGCCTCCATTCCACATCACCAGCAGCAATGTGAATCCAGAAAGGAGAGGGACAACCATCACTAGGGACAGCGGAGAGAGAGAGAGAGAGAGAGAGAGAGAGAGAGAGAGAGAGAGAGAGAGAGAGAGTTAGCATCTTGTGGTATGCGTTTCAGTATGTGTCTCCATAACGAAGGATCAAAACAAAGCACCTCTGAGAAGCCCTCGCTTAATGAAACAAGAATCTCGCTTATGGGCAACACATATTGGATGAAGTGTGCACTGGGAGTATAAACAAAGAGAGAGAGAGAGAGAGAGAGAGAGAGAGAGAGAGAGAGAGAGAGAGAGAATTAACAGCTGTTAAAAGGAAAAATTATTCGAAACTATACAGGAAAACTATAATCCTGTGGGTCGAATGAAAGTTATATGGAAAGAATTGGGTTTGTGGTGGAGAAGATGGACCAGATGCAAGAAAGACTTGTTAAAAGGATGTTAAGTTGCACTACATAATGGAAAAAATATCTATTTGTAAAATTAGAATATATCCAACTTCACAAAATGGAAAAAATGATAAAACATGGCCTCAAACTACAGATAGTACGGATCAAAGAGGACAAAGAAGACATAATTGCAGTGATGAGCACTTCTTTAGAGGAACCATGCACATCAAAGTAAGTAGGAACAGAGGCCTACAGAGTAAAAAGGAAGAAAGATCAAGGCATGTAAATTCAAAACTTGAAGATGATCTAGCAAGAGCCAGAGGACTCAGACATAAATCTCCTTTGAAAGGGGAGAAAATCTGACTGACGAGGACTTGAAAAGAGAGAATTTAGCAAATAGAATGGAGGAACAGAACAAAGTTAAAGTGGCAAGTGAAAAACAGAAGACAGCATTTATAAGAAATAGTAAAGCTATTGGGACAACCCAAACAACAAAGGCAAAGTGACACAAGAGTCAGATAGCCTCAAGTTTTGGACTTGAAATAGTGTTGGATTCAGCCTAAACAAGGTCTCGTCTTCGGAAGAAATATTACAGGAGTTTGATGTGATAATGATTCTAGAAAGATGGCAACACAGAGGGAATAAAACTTCAAATGTACATGACTATGATAAAACTTTCCATCTGGAAAAAAGATAACGGAAGAGGAAGGGGATTTGGTGCGATGGCAAGCTGAATAAGAAGGGCATTTGAAAAGGTAGTGCATTGATTAATGAAAACATGCACAGATAGGAACATACTTGGCAGCTTGCTACTTCTCACACCATCAAAGTGATGCCCGTTCCTAAGGATTTTTCTTAGGCATGGATACGGAACCGTACCTTAGGAACGACCGTTCCATTCCTAAGGTACGGTTTTAGGAACGGGATACTAAAATCTACACATCGGTCCTTAAAAGTTATCCTGAAAATGTGATAACCTTAAAACCAGAACGCAATCCTGAAAATATCCTGCAAAAACCATTCTGAGAAAACATGAAAACGCAATCCTGACGTGAAAGATCACCCTGAAATCGTGTCATTGTGAAAATGTGAAATCATCATAAGAACACAATGCTGCAACCGGTCCTTGAAAACACGATGCTGAAGGCTAAAATCATTGGGAAAACGATCCCAAAGGTTGAAATAAGAACACAATGCTGCAAACGGTCCTTGAAAACACGATGCTGAAGGCTGAAATCATTGGGAAAACGATCCCAAAGGTTGAAATTATTCTGAAAACATGAAAACGCGATCCTGAAATCATCATGAAAGCATGAAAGATCGCACTGGAAACATGAAATCATCCTGAGAATGCAATGCTGAAAATGGTTCTTGAAAATGCGATGCCAAAAATGGTGAAAAACATGTACCTGACGAACGGTTCCTAGGAACTGGTTCCTTAGGTACTCTAGGAACAGATCACAGCTGTACCTAGGAACGTGTTCCTAGGGACAGTTCCCTACCATTCCTAGAAACTCTATAGAAAAAAAAATTTCATGCAATGATCCATTCCTCCCCCTGGCAAAAGACTTTCAGGACCTCTCCCACAACAAGAAGCTTGAAGAAGTCTGGAGTCCCAAAACTTGGCCTGAAAATTGTAAGCAAGACCTTGAACAAAATCGTGAGAACCATAGCAACTACTAAATGCTTTGAAATTTGTGCATGAAAAGTACAGTAATACCAGATAATAGATGGTTAAGTGAGAAATGTAAAGAGGCAAGGAGGCAGTGGAAACTAACCAATAACAAGGGAAAACTAGCAAAAGTAAGGGATTATAACAGAATAGTGAGGAGGAAACAACGCGTTATTGGCAGAGCTAGAAGATATGTTTTACAAAGGCTCTAAGCAAGGTTTATTGAATAATTGGCAACAGAACAAAATTGTCCCAGTGGAAGAATTATAATTCCACACTGAAGTGATTGGGTCAAGAACAAGAGATCTCAAACACAAATTTGGGCTCGCTTTAGGCCAAGGCATTCTACAGTGGATCAGTTAGTTAACCTCAAAGCTACTTTCAGAAGGTGCAGAATAGAAAGGTATAGCACTTCTATGTTGTTTGTTGGTTTTAGAAAAGGTAAAAGAGCAAAGTTTCAAATTTTCCTCACCTCCTTGTGCTGGAGTCCTCGGTCTCAAGTTCCATTCTGAAGCGCATGCCAACAGAGACCTGTGTATGGTAGACAGCTTTGTTGTACTTTACAAGAGGAATGACAAATTCAGAGGGACTCGCTCTGCAACAATAATGCAAAGTCAAACACAACTAAAAAACAGTATGAAAGTACTGACTCAAGACCGCAAGTCAAGGACCAAGTTGGACAATTGATTGACCCTGGAAGAAATCCTATTGTAGCCGTGCTGTGTCATCACTGCAACTTGCCTGGGATTATAGAAAATGTTAAAACGACTATTGGTGGCAGCAGCATGAGCCGCAGCAGCCAGGACTCCGATAAGCATGCTATCACTTGACAGCAATGATGAAGGCATTGCTGGTTGCTGTCTGTTTGCACGCCTTATCCCCAGAAGAAGGTGACCATTCTCATCTCTTTGACACAAATACACAAAAGTTAAGAAACATTACCGCGTTGACCTAATTGTGGCATGAAATTTGCAGGATATGATACAAGTATACAGCATACATGATCCAAATACTACAAAAATAACTTGAGAAAAATAAAGATAAGGAATGTAATGTAATCGATGCCCTAAACTGGAGTGAGTAAAAAACACCTGTCAGATATTATATTATGAACTACTTGTCACTCAAAGCATTAAGCAAAAAACCACCTCATAAAGAGAACAGTGTCACCAGCTTGCAATCTTTTCGCACTGACAAAGACACTCCATCCAGTAGTAAGCAGATGGCGGCGAGGCTGGCCTGTGTGGTCATCACAGTCACGAGGCATCAAGCTGGAATCCAACAGAGTCATTTGAACAGAGAATAAACATTCATAAACTAGTTTGTATTGTACATAATCAAATAATCAAGCTGATTCGAATATACAATTAGGGTGAATGCCTTATGAACACTAAGGTACAGAATTCGAATATACAATTAGGGTGAATGCCTTATGAACACTGAGGTACAGAACATGGAAGATAAGATAGTGCAACTTCAACCTTGTTTAGGAATACATGGATATGGAACTTGTCTGCCATTGAGTTTAAGTACAGGACATTCTCGGATACTAAAAGATCATCAAAATCAAGTACAAACCGCGATAGATGTGCCGAAAATGCCACTCATTATTGTGCAAATCTTTTGCAACAATCTCCTGTGCTGGTGGCTGTTTTGTAAAATCCTGCAGTCGTAATAAGACGGTCTTTAGCATCTCTCTCTCTCTCTCTCTCTCTCTCTCTCTCTCTCTCTCTCTCTCTCTCTCTCTCTCTCTCTCTCTCTCTCTCTTTCTCTCTCTCTCTCTCTCCAAAGCCCTAAAGGTTAGTCACTTCCCATCTCCCTCTCGCACGATCCATCATGGCCAGGAGCAGCGCCCCAGCAGGGAGAGGCAGGCAGCATCGCAGGCAGGAAAGCCTGAGGAAGCACCGGCCTCTGCCTTTGCCCCCTTGGCTCCCCCTCCATCTTTTCTGTCCCTTTCTGCTCTTCCTCACACTATCCCTCTTTCTCCTAGCTCGCTCCTGTCTATCCCTCTTCCCCTAACTCAATCTTCAGAAACTTCTCTCCAGCCACCAGAAGGAAATGGACTCATCCTGAACTTTTCTCATCAGTGCAAGCACAACTTCAGCAGACAAAACTATCCATTGCAGACATCAGGAAGAAATTACAGCCATTAAATGTGCACCCTCTCAGGTAGCTACCTCAATCGAGGGCAAAGTGGAGCAACACCATGCTGCTGTCCAATCATGGGCAGATATTCTCAAAGGTCCAGGTAAACCAGATGCTCCAATCGCTTTCATTTCTGCTACACTTACTAAGAGCCGATTGTGAGAGCAAAAAACCCTCAAGAGGCATCCCGGATTCTCAGGATGCCCTTAAAGAAGCTAAAGATTTTTTGACAGCTACTCTCCAACATCATGACATAGGTTTCGACCCAGCCTGGTGCACCAAGAAAGACACTAGCATCCCTTGTCCTACACTACAGTTTGTTGGAGTTTCCACGAGAAGCACAACATCAAAGACACTCAAAGATACCAAGGTCTTCCTGAATGAAGATCTTAACTTTGTACAAGTGCTAGAAAAGAAGGAGGCCACAGAAAGCGAAAGATACAGGGAAACGCCTCATATACAGGGACAGCGAAATTCGTTTTCTTGACACTATTAATTAAAATTAATATCTGAGATTGTTCAGAGTCACGAAGAGATGTCCAATTGAACCTGTAAATGCTTTACCTACCATATAATCCTGGCCATTAATCTCTTCTTAGTTAGATCTGTTGTAATTTGTGTTTTGACAGCATTGATTTATCTGGATATCTTTTGATGTACTGTTTAGTCTTCTCTCTCTCTCTCTCTCTCTCTCTCTCTCTCTCTCTCACACACACACACACACACACAAAGTTGAGATGGTTCTCAGTAACCAGAAAGAGGCAATTTTAACAAAGATCCTTCATGCTATTTTCTATCCAATACCTCCAATAACATTATAACAGTGGGATATAAGAATGCATACAAGAGGGGGGAAAACTTTTTCTGCTGCTCGGCGGGGTATTGAAAAACCACCATGAGTGCTTGTGTCACTAGCTGTCAAAGTTTTAGAGAATGCGATAGTTGGTCGTTTGTGTTGAATTCCCAAATCTGGAGATGGAAATTGATCTTTCTCCTGCTGCAAAAATGACTTCCACCATACAATTCAGAACAAATCTGTCTTGTCGTCTTTAACAAAGATCTCATCAAACCTAAAACGTAGCACACCTAAAGCTTGAGAACATGAACACCATCCTTGGTTACTTTCTGGTTAATTGTGCAAGGGTAATGGATGACGTGCCAACTCTATCTGCATGCAGGTACAAAAATCTTAACAAAATAGAGTTTGAGATTCCTACAGAAAAAATTTCGGACACACTGAACCTAGCAAGAGAATCATTCTGAAGGGCCTTTCCATACACGTTCTCCAATGCTCAAAAGACAACCGCACATTCATACAAAGCTCTGTGTGCTGTCTCTTGATTACATATGTTGGCACGTGATTTAAAACGTTTTACAAACAGAGAAAGTGGGAAGAAAATAAACCGAACTTCATTAAGGTACAATAGAAAGCCTGCTTGATAGGGCAGTAGCATTTAACTTTGGTACTTACCCCAGTGACTGGCTGCAAAGTCATTTGAGCATAAACTTCATCTGTTTCTGGATCTGCCTGCAATGCAAAGCAAGACTAACATTTTTAAGTCCATAACTCAGCTGATACTTTTATGGTTTACAGCATATTTCTCTGCAGCATATTCCCAAATATCTGAAAGACATAACAAAATTGTTGTTAATGACAAATTCTTGCCAAGACAAAAAGACTCACATGCAGAGTAATATTGTGAAGCTGACAAATTAGATGAGGTGGAAGGTTTGGATAGCTCGGAATCTGTATGTCGGCTTCTTTTTGAGTCGATGCAGCTACCTGACAGTATAATCATTTTAACATTAATATATATCAGTACATTCTTTCCTATAAAACTGTAAACAACACAGCATTCGCGCTGGATACTCATTTGCACAAATACAGTAGCTGCAAGAAATTGGCTATATATAAGTAATGCAGTGAATAACGGACAGTTTCACCATATGATTGGACCAGAAAGACTACGCTCATATGAAGTATGCAAAACCCGCAGTTTCACCTCACTACAAAGAGTAATGGCATATTCGAAGTTCAGTACACATGTGCTAATGACAAATATATGAAAATATTGCGCTGTTTCAAGCTCTTAAGGCAGAGCAGGCATATAGCTTGAAGCTACCCTCGCACAGTGCCATTCTGAAAGGGTGGATGTACCTGCTCACTGTGACCTTGAGGAAAATAAGCCACATGGCTCCCAACTGTTGGAAGTGTAACAAGAGGACCAGCACATTCTAGCCAGAGTGCGGGATTCATTACCTTTTTGTCACCTGCAATGACTGCATTCAAACACCATACCTTATTAACGTTGCTTTTTACAGAATCCGGGTGCTTACTTGCTTATGAGGCAACAGTAAATATTGTACTCACAGCAACCAGACACTTCAAAAAGGACTTTCGATCCAAAAAATTTATTAAAGAATTTAAGCGGATCAGGATGATTATTATAACAGTCTTTAAGTGATTGTTATGATTATATGTTTGTAGGTGTGCTCTGAATGAAGATCGAAAGAGCTGAAGGATGAAAAGCATTGTACCCTCCATGGTGGATATATATATTATAAAGGAATGTCTGAAAGCCCGATGTTCTCTAGTATGGACGAGAGGAATAAAGATGTGAAAGGTGTTCTATCTACTGCCTTTCTTGCTTTGAGTCCTGATGCTAAATCACTGTTACGTCCCTTCGCTGCTCCAAACCATGTCTGCTGCCCCGCGCCTCTAAACAAAGAGCTTCAAGTGTCTGACCTTGGCTTCGTTCACAAGCTGTTTCAACTATCACAGTTTTTTCCTCAAAAACACAATAGAGCTGACCGGTTGATAGTCATCTCAAGGACTATCTGTTTGCTCGGAAACGCTGGCGGAAGGTAAGGATGTCAATGCTGACTTAAATACGAAAATAGGTAGTCCGATCCTGTGATCAAAGTCACGACTCACGTCGCTTGAGCAGGAATGGCTTATATCTTACTCCAACTCTGACTCTGTATATCGTACAGTCTACATGATCAAGCGCAGAAGACTGAGGCCCTCCATGCAGGGCCAGCGGGTTTTGCTGATAACATACGTCAATGATCTCTCCCAGGACGTGCAAGAGTAGCTTAAAATTAACTGGTAAAAGTCAATCTCATCAGCGAAACCTGTTGCTCTTTGTTTGAGAAGAGCCGGAATTTGTGCTTGACTCTCGTTTTCACATGCAACTTCCCTCACAATAAGCTGCCTGGAGAAACTAAACCACTCCACCAGCCTTAGAGTCAGCTTGCTTGCTTTCTTGTCAGTGAATTTATTCAGGAATGGTCATAGACAGTCAAACGCTATTACTGACCAATATGAAAGCCGAAATATTACTCACCGTGATTCGTGAATAACAGGCCTTTCATGTCAATATATCACATATTATAGCTCTTTCAGACCTATAGAATTAATATCATCACAATATATTGTTCTTTGTTTAAGAAGAGCCTGCAGTGCCCTGCACGTCCAAACCCCCGCCGAAATCTATGCTTGACTCTCGCTTCCACATGCAACTTCCCTCTGAATGAGCTGTTGGAGAAACTACACCACTCCAACAGCCTCTTGCTTGCTTGCTTTTCAACGAATCTACCCAGGAAGGGGTTCAAGAGACAGAAAAAACCACAGTTAAAAAGGCATTGCTGGCTGAATCTGAAGCCGAAAACCGCATAGAATTAGTCACCATGAACACCAGGCCTTTAAAACATTAGTATTATCACATCTCCTTGTTTTAGAACAGCCTGGCAAAAACACCAAATACAACTCACAAGTCACCATGGCCAGATTTCATCAGCCACACCAAAAACCGTCACCATTCTCCAACCTAGGGGACACGTCCACAAACCCCAGGGCAGCTTAGATCCAGCTCAGAAGCTCTCACAATACGGCACAAGAATCTATGGCCAATCGCGACACGCCATCCTCAGCGTCAGCGCCACACCCCCGCCTCTGGATCTGAATCTGGCACGTCCACATTTGCTCCTCATCATCATCGCCATCATCGTCTGCCCGCCATCGCCACCATAGATACGAGCAAACGCGAGAGAGTCTAACCCTCGAACCTTTTCTTTCCGCCTTCGAGCAGACAGACAGAAAAACAGCAAAACAGATAGCCCTTGTCTCCCTACTCCCATAAGTTTTTTCAGAACGCTACAGATCGTTAGCTCTCTACCGTCCATTCTCGTACTCGTTCAGATATTGCCACGTGTCAATAGCCAATGTGCACCGAAACGTGGCGCACATCCGAGGCTCGGGCGAGATAGATTCCCAGTGCAACTAAATGTAACGAGAAACTTCTCCTGACACAGTCATCATTCAGATCTTGCCACGTGCTATCATCTGTACACGTGGCACACATGTAATCTTCTAGCCTAAAAAAACTATTATCACAAGGTGTCATGTGTCATCCAATTTTACTTTTTGAGCCGTGTTATGCTTGCAAAATAAAAATGGCAGTTTCATCGCTCCACTGTTGGATATGGCGAGCCGTCTTAAGATCGCCACGTGGCTTCTTAGATGTGTTTTTTCAGCACGTGGCTGACATCGGAGCAGTAGAGTGAGAAGTCCTCGTGTCATTAAGGGTCGTCGCCTCATAAAGAGCAAAGCCTTATTTTACTTTTTCGCTATTTTTTTATTTGCAAGAAACTACAATATGCGTCTCATTACACGCATCTATTGAAAATCTCCAAAATAATAACAATAAAATTAAATCACCCAAATTTTAATATCGCCGAGAATGGGGCTTGGGAGGGGATCCGGGAGACAGGGCCGCAACCCTCGGTCTGCCTGGGAGACGGAGGTGGAAAAGGCCCTGGTCCCTAGAAGGATCAGGTCCGTTTCGGTGTCAGGTCCGCCGGATGCGGGCGGACTTCCCCGCAAAACCGGTCCTTCCCACATGGAGGCTTGGTGGCGGGTAAGTTTGCGGCACACGGCCTGCTCGTGACGTACTTGTATATTAATTTCCGAATTTTCGATAATGATTTCTATGACCGGTGCGCTGTGCTTTTATTTTATGATATTATTTTTTTCCAAATAAATACTATACTGGAAATTTAGAGTCGTGGGCTGTGGGCCTGGTCCGAGGTCCCCCGGCTCGACTCCCCAATACCGAACCTTAACGCCAAGATTGCAATGCCCTTTCAAGGAAAATTGCAGGCTCTCAATGCCTTTGAAAGACAGGCAAGAGAATTGCATTAAATACCACATGACGGCCAGTCTTAATAGATGTCCTTCAACTTCATTTAAAAGGTGAAGATGTTTTAATTACTTGAAAAATTATGCAACATTTTATTTGGAAGGTAAAATATGAACTAGCACATGAGAATCAGAATCTAGATTGAATGCTATCAAAATTATATATAATTCTTCATTGGAAGGGAAGCCTATGCCTTTCATATTCCAAGATACTCTCCTTGGCACACTTTTGTTTAGTTGAAAAGACCTAGGAGATTGTTTTGTTTTGTCTTTTGGTAGGAGCCAAAACATTAGATTAAACCCAAGCTCCAAACAACAATTAAGTGCACCCTTCTAGGAGAGAGCAATCAAATTGAATTTTAGAAAGAAGTACTTCTTATAATTTGGATATGAGATTGCCTAATTTCCCTTTCATTAGGTTGGCCAGTCCACTTGTAATGTTGAAAAGTTTCCAAGCTTTAGAGCATTCCTAGTGGTGGTAGCCTAGGGCAAGTTCATTAGTGGTTTGTCAAATAATTCATTTCTAATTCTAATAGTTCATTAGCTAAAATGAAAAGATTTTAGGATTTGGACGTAACCATGCATAAGTTAACATTTTAATAGCATTTGCAGACGATCTATGTGATCATATGATTTCACACCAATGAATCATATGATCTATGTGATCTGAACTCTTAAGTTTTTTGGCATTTTGGTTTTATCAGAATTTGAATATGATCTAACTGTTGCCAAGCTCACCCGATGCAATGGCTAATCATGTATCAAAATTCGAAAGGGGTTTTTAACGTAAGCCAGTAGTTAAACATAATCATTGCAATCTTCATGCAATAGTAAAGCCTTATGGGATTTTCATGCCATCTGAACCATCCTCAAATTTCATGAAACTCTCAAGGAGTGGACGTCAAACTTCAAGCGAGGACTTTATGCTACACCTGGAATTAATTTATATTATGTACTTTTAAAAATCTATTTTAAATAAAATTTTAGTGTTCTCGGACAGCGAGCAACGCTCGCGCTGTGATGGGCAGCATGAGCGCTGCCTAGGACCCTTTTTTTTGAGATTTTCCTTTATGTTTTTTTTCTCGGACAGTGGACGCGCTGCCCCACAGGCAGCCTGAAAAAAAAAACTCTCCATTTATCAAATTTTTAACCCTCCCCTTTGCCCACCCGCCCAAAACGCCTTCCCCCCGCAGACTTGCAGGCTCTCATCGCTAGTATTTATCTAGAAATGTTAATTCGATATGTGACCTTATAATGTCCTCTTGTGATGTCCATGTGGTGATAAGAAACAAGGCTATATTACTTGTGGCTTTAAGGTGAGGAAGCCCTCAACCAACAAGCCACTTATTTGTGAGCATTCTTGAATGTCCTTTGTGAGACTCATGTTTTTGCTCTACTAAAACTAATGATTAGCTCCTAGAGGAGATGGCCAAGGTTGTAACTTGCAAGTTTTAATGTCAGGCCAAAGGCCCTTTTTCCTTCCAAGGGAAAAACAAGGGTATAATCAAGTCTATTTAAGGGCAACCTCAAAAACAAACCTTCAATCATAAAAGAAAAATAATATCAATTTAGAGTGTTCTAATCCTAGAGTAGGGGTGAATAACCTTGTCCTACACTTCATAGGTGCATTGGTAAGGGCTTCTTTTAGTTGATTGAATGTGACGCGTTGTTCATCAGTCCATTTGGGGACAACAACTACTTTATGGATTAATCGTGCTTTATTAGCGAAGTCTAGAATAAAGCACCGATAGTAGTTTGCGTGGCCAAGGAAGGAATACACTTCGCGGATGGTACGGGGTTCGGGTAGATTTTGAATGATCAGGATCTTGTCTGGGTTAGTTGCGATGACATTTTTTGAAATGATATGTCCTAACACAATACCATGTGTTACCCAGATCTGACATTTTTCAGGGTTTAGGGAGATGTTGAATCGTTGACATTGGATAAAAATTTTCTCAAGCACAAACAGATGTCGTGATTCTTTTGATTGTGCACCTAAATCATCCAAGTAAACTTCTAGGGTGTCACCCATTTGCTGAGAAAAGGCAGCTTGCATAACACATTGGAAGGCGCTAGGAGCATTATAGAGACCAAAAAGCATGACTTTCCAACAGAAGGCTCCCCATTTTGTGGCAAAACCGATTTTATGTTAATCTTCTTCAACAATTTGGATCATATTGTATCCGCTAAAGCCATCTAAGAAGGAGTAAGCCTCATCTCCTGCTAGATTTTCTAAGATGTAGTGGAATATGGTCACGTTCTATAATGGCATTAAGTTTCTTAAAATCAACACAGATGCGGAGTTTTCCATTTTTCTTAGTAACGATGACGATTGGGGAGACCCACTCAGTATGCTCAATTTCATAGATGAATCCTGCATCTAAGAGACATTGTAGTTCTTCTTTGATCTTGGCCTTATAGATCGGATTGCATCTGTAGGGACGACTAGCAGTTGGCCTTGCACCCGGTTTAAGCGGAATATGATGCACAGCTACCTGGGGTGAGATGCCTTTCATGTCTTTATAGGACCACGCAAAGACATGTCTATATTTTCGCAGGAGCTATTCAAGCCATCTGCGTTGCTCGCGATTGAGATGAGCCCCGACGTGGACAATATATTCGTTACTTTCGTGTGGCTCGTTCAAGGAAAGAGTGATGGTTCGGGCAGGGCCTTCGTAGGACGAATTACCATTTTTTGGCTCATGTTGAGCTTTGGGTAATTGGATGGTTACATCCTCGATCGTATAGTCCTTAAAATATGCAGGCACATCATGGGCTGGAGATTCGAGAGAGGTCTTGCCTTTCAACTGTCGGGATGGTGATTTGGAAGGTTCAGGGGTTGGTGTAGAAACGGAAGCAATCTCAGGAACTTCCCTAATAGTGGTAAGGTCGCCAGGTGGTTGAATTTGAAGAGGTTTCTTCATCTTTTCCTTCATGGTATGGCCACGTGGTTGTGGCTTCGGAGGTTGTAAGGTGTGCGGATGAGGAAGTGATGGCACATCATGGAGGATTTCGTCTTCGATTTTGAAAAATTGTTTCCTCCTCACAGAGGTCCCAAGGATAGTTTGGTCGTTTGACCCGGTATAGCTTAGTATCATGTTTTTCGATCGTAACTTGGACGATTGGTTCCACTTTGGATGATTGTTGCGGAAAGGCCTTAAGTGGAAGGGCCTCCATGTAGTTGAAGATTTGAATATCATAAATGTTTGAATCTCCTGAGCAACTCTGAATTCGTAAGACATTGTCATCATCTACGAAAAAATCTTCTGGTTTATCAGTAGGTAGCCATGTAACATTTAACAACTTATCATTGTGTGGAAGAATATCAATAAAATTGATATTAATGATAGGTGTATCAAGATCAGGTAATTGTTCATGATCGGTCAAGGGTAGCTAGACTATGACTCTAGTTTATGATATCAGTAGATTTAATATAATGACCTTTTTCATGGCTGGACTGGTATGGCTCAAACACTGAATTGGTGAGCCATGCCATGACCAAGTAGTAGCTCATAGGAATAGGCATTATTGAGAATATCAAGTACTACTAGATCCATAGAAAGCTTTAGACCTCCTAGTTTGATCGGCACTTGCGGAAGGAAACCGGTAGGTCGAACCACACTTCGATCAACCATCCTAAGCTGACAAGTGGGTTTGGTAAGCTTGTCTCTCTGATTCCATTCTAGCATGAGGGATGTGGAAATGATATTGACACATGAGTCATCGTCGAGAACAGCTAGGACTTTGCGAGATTGGCGATGGGTAGCTGGGATTTGGATGTTGCCCCGTTCATTGAGTGGATTGGTGAGGTGTAATGGCGTCTCGGACAACTCATCATGGTGGTGGTGTTAGTGGATTTTCTCGTGCTGGAAAAGATTTTTCAACAGTCTGTTTCATGGCGGTTTGGAAATCGGCAGTGAGTTTATCCATATGAGATTGTTGAGCTTTTTGCCAGGTTTCCATTTGATGTAGAAGTTCAAAAGATTGGGCAACATTTTCAGACTTCGGGTGATTAAGACAGTCAGGATTTTTAGATTTCTTTTCACAATGGTCAAAGTCATCATCGGAACCTTCATCTTCTTCACGGATAGCATCAGTCATCACGTCTTTAAGTTGATCATAATCGTCAACACATTTGACGTTGAGATGTTTAAAGCACTCAATGTAGTTTCAAACAGACTCGTCATGACGCATCTTGATATGGGTAATTTGGATAAATGGACTCTGAGTCAGTTTGGATGGTTTGAAATGCTTTATGAGGGTGTCTTTGAGAGTGGTCTAAGAGGCAAGATCAGGAGTTTCGAGGTTAAGATACCACTCTTTGGTTGTTCCATAGAAAACCATGGGGAATGCTTATATCAAATTTATACAAAGGATCAAAAAATGTACATTGGGTCAAAAAATATGTATAGGATTGGATTTTTTAGGGTCAGATAAATCATACCCAATTTGACCCGATCCAGGGTCGAAGATGTCAGAATAATTTTCGCTCGATCCGATCCGATCCAGGGTCAAATTTTTTTGTTTTTGACAATAGTTACATTGGGTCGGAGAAGGCTTGGGTCGAAAAAAATATGATATTGAATTTTTTGACCTTCTACTCAGAAATTCGAGCCTTTTCTTTTCTTGATTTTGTACAATTTTTAGGATGCCCATTAATGAATGGATTTGAGACTGAGCATCGAATTTCAATACTCTCCCTTAATGTGGATCTTGGAAAGCTTTGATTTTCATATTTAACTTTTCATTGCATATGAGATGATGGTCTTTGAAAAGAGCCTTTGTGAAATAATCTGCTATCATCAGATCTGTCCTGCAATAAACTAGTGATACCTCCTTGCTTTTCACTTTCTCTCTTAGGTAGTGATACATGATTTCGATATGTTTGCTTCAAGAATGAAATCTTGGATTAGAGAGAGTGCTATGGTGCTTTGGTTGTCATAGAAAATGGTCGATAGATGTAATTGTGCAAGGTCGATTTCTACTAGCGGGTGTCCCAGCCAAATTGTCTCCTTGGTAGCACTCGTGGCAACAATATATTCTGATTCGGTTGATGATAATACTACTGAGGTCTGTTTTCGACTGTTCCAAGAGATCGGGCCTTGATTGTATAAAAATACAAATCCAGAAATTTATCTTTTGGTATCAATATCCCTACCCAATATGCATTTGTGTATCCTTCTAAAATATTGGGAGATTGACTGCCTCCATAACAGATGCTGAGATGTTTGGTTGCTTGGATGTACTTCATGACCTTTGTAAGTGCTTTCCAATGGGCTAAGCTTGGAGTTGATAGGAATTGGTTGAGTGAACTGATTGAATATGCAATGTCGGGTCGAGTGCAAATCATTGCATACATCAATGAGCCGATGATGGAATGAAATGGATATTTCTTCATTTCCTCCTTCTCTTCCTTGGTTTGAGGAGATTGTTCCTTTAACAACTTTAGTCCAGGGTTGCGTGGAAAGTAACTTGGTTTGTAGTTGGCCAATCCATACTTTGTCAGCACGTTTGTGGGATATCTTTCCTGGCTGATGAATATCAGTCTGTTGGGTCGAATTCGAAAAATTTTGATTTTGGGACAATAGTGGGTTGAACTCATATCAGTCATTTTGTACTCCTTGGCCAGCATGCATTTGGTATCCTTCATCAGATTCAGATTGTTACTGAATAATAGAGTATCATCAACATAGAGAGTGATGAAGATGAGAAAATATGATACAGATTTGAAGTAAACATTTGAATCTGTTGAGCTTGAAATAAAACCATTTTTGGTATCCTTCATCAGATTCAGATTGTTACTGAATAATAGAGTATCATCAGCATAGAGAGTGATGATGATGAAGAAATTCGATACAGATTTGAAGTAGACATTCAAATCTACTGAGTTTGGAATAAAACCATTCTTAATAAGAAATGCATTTATTTTCTGGAACCAGACTTTAGGTAACTATTTCAACCCATAGAGTGTCTTGTGAATTTTGCATACAAAGTGTTGGTTACTCCTCGGTTCATATCCTTCTGCCTGTGACATAAAATTTTTCTCTTCAATGGTCTCGTTGAGAAATGCAGTCTAGACATCCATTTGATGGACTCTGAGATCTGCTGCAGCTGCACAGAAGAGTAATAGACAGATCAAAGCATGCTTGAAAATTGGGCTGAAGGTCTCGAGATAGTCCAAATCTAAAATCTGGGAATAGCTTTTGGCGACCGGCTTGGCTTTGCATCGATTTAGTCTGCCTTCAGCATCATACTTCGCCTTGAATATCCATTTGCATGGAATTGGATTTCCATCCTTTGGCAGTTCAATGACTGTCCACATCGATTCTCCATCAGGAAATCGAATTTTGTGTCCATTGTTGCTTCCAATGTTCAACATCAAGTGTAGACATTACCTCTGAAATTGTATTTGGTTCCTACACAAAGTAGCAAACTACATCATCCATAAATCTAGATGGAGGCTCTTTGGGTCAATTCGATCCTCTTGGCTGAATTTTGATCCTCTGCTATTCAGACTCAGATTTTGAGTTTGTATTAATTTTCTTATTTTTGACCCTTGGGTCGGAATTTGGCTGTTCAACCCCTGGGTCAAAATTTTGATGTTTGACCCTTGGGTCAGAAATTTCTACAGCTTTTTCCTTGTGATCAAAAAATTTGTCCTCCAGAATGATGACATCTCTACTCGTGAATGCTTTTTCTATGTCCAGATTGTAGAGCTTATATGCCTTGTGATCTGAAGAGTAGCCAATGAAAATCGATTTTCTGCTTGTATTGTCCAACTTCTTCCTAAGATCTTCAGGGATCTGAGCATAAACAATGCAATCAAACACTCTAATATTTTTAAGTGATGGTTTCGATCTTGTCCACACCTCATAAGGTGTCTTGCCATTTAGGGCTTTGGTGATGAATTAATTTTGTAGGTAGGCGGCTGTAGTAACATCTTCAGTCCAAAATTTCTTTGGAAGAGAGGCATGGGCCAGCATGCTCTTGACACTTTCGATGAGTGTCCAATTCTTTTTTTCAGCTACACCATTGGACTGAGGTGAGTAGCTCGTTGTGAATTGTTGATGTATTCTGTTGGCCTTGCAAAATTCTTTAAAACTCTGTGTAGATAGATTCCCCCCCCCCCCCCCCCCCCCCCCATCTGTGCATAGTGCTTTGATCTTCCTCTAGGTCGGTGAGTCTGTTAGCGACTGTGCAAACATAGAGAAAATATAAATAAAGAAATAAAACTTTGTGACATGTGTTTTGTAAGACCACGTATGAGTATTTGCCAATAAACTTCTACTATGGCATGTGTTTTGTAAGTCCATGTCAGAAGCTTAAAATAATAAAATAATTTAAACTTAGGATTAGAACTTAGACTTAAGAAACTTAAGCTTAGAAATATTTGTCTCAAGTTATCTTAAGTTTCAAGTTAGAAACTTTTAAAGTTCTAAGTCCTAAGCTAGGAGTTCTAGAATGGCTAGCTTTAAATTAATCCTATAAGTTAGTGAATACTTATGGAAGACCCTCCTTGCTATAAAAGGAGAGGTATTTGCCATGTACACAACACTTTTGAGATTAAGCTATCAAGCTCTCTATTTTTGAGACTATCTCTCTATTTCATTTGTGTTCTCTTTGGGAAGGTGCTCGGGCCTCCTCTTGCCTCCTTCTCATCGGTTGTGGCATGTATTTATTTGATTGATTATTAGTTAGCCACAATCTACCATTCTCTTTCCCTTGTGGGTGTTAATTTAGGATCTAGTTTAGTAATCTTGCTAGTAGGGTAAGCCTTAGCAAAGATTGGTTACTTATTGTTTTTAGATAGTTTCATTTCCGCTTTGGGCACTAGTTGGCAAGCCTTAGTGCATTCATTTTCGTTAACTATTTTCGTTTGAAGCTTTTGGTAGGAACTTAAAAGGTGGACGATCCTTTCTATACTACACCACATCGTGAGTAGATCTAGCCAACGCATAAACCATATTTACTTCCAACATTGGCGTCGTTGCCGCTTTTTGAACTTTTTTCTACCTAGCTTTTTTTTCTTTTGTTTTTTCGCCTCCGTGTTTGTGTGCTTGCTTTCTTGCTTTTTACCTTCCAACCACATCACGAGTCTTCTCTCCAGGTCCTACACGAGCTGCGGAGCAACCTATCAAGCCGGGGGGAAGCAATAAAAGTGTCAACTTGGGCATTTTCTTTGAAAAGAAGTGACTCAAGTGACATTTTTTCCAACCAAATAGGTATA